>PVIH01006452.1:0-111046 GCA_004025045.1 Sigmodon hispidus | reverse complement strand
AAGGAAAGAAGGAAGGAAAGAAGGAAGGAAGGAAGAAAAGATGGAAGGAAGGAAGGAAGGAAGGAAGAAGGAAGGAAGAGGACACAAAAAATGAACATAAAACCAACACAACAGAAGCTTTTATTGATTTCTCTACCCCACCCGTCTCTTTTCATATGGACTAGAAAATAGCTCACTTCAGGAAAGTGGAAGTCCTGTGCTTAGTGAATGAAGCAAATAAGATGGAAACACAAGAATCATCAGGGCCATCTCCGCACCTCTCTTTCTAACAAAGCCCAGATCTTTTGTGCATCCCTCATGGGAGTGATGCTGACACAGTGAAAACTTAGTTTTGCCTGACTCAGTTTGGGAACAAGCTTTTGACCTTTGGAGCTATCTGCTTTGCAGAAATGTTGGCAGTACCTCTCCCATGTGTGTATGCATAAGTGTATTTAAGGACGACTAAAAACATAGACCAGTCCGTGTATTCTTTGAGTTTTAAGCCTTCCATCATCAGTAGTCTCTGAGATACTTCCTCTGCAGTCAGACACCACCCTTCAATTACACAGGCAATGCAGTTTGTAAAGAGCTTCAGAAATTCCCAGGACATCTTCAGTTTCAGAATCTATGTAGCATGGTGTGTATTACTGACTTTATTTGATTCTTCTAATGTACTTATTTTTGAAGCATGACATAGCTGTAGATGAACAGATATAAAAGATGGCAATATATTCACTTTGTTGTCTGTGCATTGCCTTTGATGCTAATTGGCAGGACTTTTCTGTTTGTTTAGAAAATGAGGGTTACACTACACCTATAGGAACACCTGCCTCACTCTTGAGGGAGGGGGGACAAAACTGGATTTGCCCGGAGGGAGACTGAACTAAGCTTTATTGGATCAGTGGGACCATGGGACTATCTGCAGCCTGTCCAGGGAGGGGATGGGGAGTTGTGCAGAAAGAAACGGTGACCTGATGTGGTAGGAGGGTTAAGGGACCTTGAATGGGGATATACAGGGATAGGAAAAAAAATCCAGAGGGAAAGCTGAACACAAAATAATTTTATGTGTAGCAAATTATTTGCATTATAACCCTTGATAAGTCATGCTTATGGTTTTTATTTTCTTTATAGTTATTGTTAACTTATCAGCATTTTAAATTCAATTTACTGATTTTCTTGATAAATACAAAATAAAAAAAAAAGAAAATGAGGGTTAGAGATGTTTTATTCTTTAAGAGAGACTCTATGTTGTTCATTTTGGCCTCAAATTAATATCCATCCTACCTCCACCTCTGAATGCTTGAATGACAGGTATACAGTAGAACTGGCTATCATCTACTGATAGCAAAGGCTACCAATACTGATACTTAAAATCCTGTACTGTATTTGCCCCTTGCTATTTTTGCTAAAAATAAACAGAAGAGTAATTGCAACAAAGAATTAAAATATATATAACATAGCCAGAATTTAACTTAAAATACGTTTTCACTGAAATATAATAAGGAAGGACAGAAAATACAATGACCCTCAACAACTACTGAACTTAAAAACATACAAACAAAAACCAAGAAAAAAAAAAAACCTCACAAGTTTCACAGAATCTAAACAGTAAATACGATGAATGATGAATAAAATGAATAAAATACTGTCTTTCAATGTTCCCTGGAATACCTTGGGGATCTATTTGTATTTCAAAATACATAACAGTGATGACCTAGGCTAAGCACTTATCAAAGTTGTTTAATTTGTGTGTTTCAGGACTAGTCTCAATCTGTAAAGTGTACCATCTTGGGTAGCACTTGCTAACCAGATGCATGTTCTATAAAAATCTAATACTGGAACTGAAGAGTTTTAAATGAGACAAAAATGATGAGGTACTTTATTTCAATATTTTCACTGTAGCTTTTTTTCTGAATAGCTTTAATGTGTGTTGCAAATTTTCACTGGACTGACAAGAAACACTCTAGGTGCTGTAGTTTTCCAAAATTGCTGTCACAAGATACCAGAATGGTAATGATGAATTGCAAAATAAACGCAATAGATAGAGTGAAAAATGCCAGAGTCAAATCTCCTGTGATAATTCACTCCAGGGACTTGCTGATGTCACAAATAGGAAAGTAAAGCTTGAGTTATTTATATTTAGCAATATCACAATTGATGTAACATTTGAATATCAAATGTTTTTTCTCTGTCTATCCATTTTGAAAATTGATAATAGGAAGCAAGGAGAGGTTGTCAGTCAACAGAATAAAACAATAAAACAACAGAAACACCAGATAAATTTTGGAAGCTTCATGTTACATAAGTAATAAGCTAAGTTGTTTTATTTTAATTTAAATGTGTATGTGTGTTAAAATATTCACAAAACATAGTTAAGCAAAAATATTAAATGTGTTGGTTTTTAAGATCAATTCTTATATTTTGTTGGTTTTGTTAGATAATATTGCTATCATGTTTTATGTTAGCTCTCAATGTCATTTCTCCAATATGAAGAAAATTATGCAAAATGCTGCTGATTGATAAGTTACTCTGTGCTCATATTTTATCTGAGGTACAGATTCTTCCTTGGAGGAGGCCCATGAGTGAGAGTAGAATCTGTATAACATCTCCTGGCATTCCTGAACCTCCCTCTTCAACAGCAGTTTCTACCTGCTACCACATATCATGTTGACTCCAAAATCACATTTAAAAGTTTTCACAGCTACAATCTTTACACTCTGTTATTTGAAGCCTTATTTTTCCTCTGTGCCTGTATTGGAGCAAGCTGCACATATCCTCTCTTTCCCCTCTCTATGGCTTATACAGTGTTAATGGCTTCTCCTAGAAGAGAGGATTCAGTAAATTTTCTCTAGTAGGTGCAAGTATTCCCTTTTGACCCATTTCTGCTATATTGAAAGTAGCATTGTAGCCACAGCAAACTAGCAGCTACAGACCAAAAGTTAGAGCTCTCTGTCTTACCTTGTTTCTCAGCCCATGTGCAAAATCATACACAAAACTTCCCAAATGAATAAACTCCCTAAAATTTCATGATGTCAATAAAATGTAAAAGTCTTTCCAAGTTTCTGTTTCTTCTGTCTCTGCATGTATATATCACATACATGCAGGTCTATGTATGTATGTGATCTATACATGATAAATAAATTATTATTTATATACATGCATGTATATAAATAACAATTCCCAAGAGCAAGCATGTTTCCCCATTGCATTATTTTTCTTTTGCTCTATTTCCACTTATATATTCTAGAAAGAAAGAGTTTTTTTCCTGGCATGTGAAAGTAAATTCTGATTATTATAGCATTTAAGCTGTGCTGAGCTTTTAAAATTAAATTTAAAATTTTTAGTATATAATTTTAAAAGTTTGAAATTTTAACATGAAAAACTTGTGGTCTGTACATATATTAAGTACAAATGAGTATCATTAGTATTAGTCCTTAGAAAGTACATAAGTACTCATTTAAAGTTGTTAGTTTGACTTTTACATTTTATTATTTAAAAGTATCCTGATCCAAAATTGTTTAAATGTACAAAATTCTCAGATAACATAAAGTAATTTTTAGAAAGCATAGATCATTCCTTATACATTACTCTTTGTATGTAGCTTGATGCTTTTGAATGTAGAGAAGAATTTCTGTAAGTACCTTATGAAGCATATAACATAAATTAATCTTCTATCTTTTATTAGATAACTTTTGTGTTACCTCTCAATGGCAATTCCAAAAATGAAAAAAAAAATGTGACATCAATTGTATCATGAGTTGACATTACCCTACAGTGTGTCACTGTGAGAATTATGTCTATATTATACTACATCAACCAAGGGTGTAATGCAGTGTTCATTCATATAAATGAATAATGTAGAATTTAAAGCCAAGAAAGAATAAAATTTTAGTGTTGTACTGTAGATTATCTAATACTTTAATAATAAATAAATTAGCAGTGATATTATTTTGTAAGTCCTTTAGCATTATGATTGTCTTAAATAGAACACATCACTGGATAATAAAACACTCTTCAGAGTCTTATATTCAAAGCCACCTTTCAAATATGCTTGATTTGTAGCATAATCTATATTATTTTCTATAAAAAATATGCATAAAAAAGCTATAACCTAATTATCCTATTACTAAAAAGTTAAAAAAATTGTAGTTTTTTTAAGGTTAGAAATTTGTCTTTATACATTGGGAAATTGTTTTAAAATTTATAATATCTACATAATCAAGTACTAATAGTGCTTCAGAGTCTGAGATGCTCCAGCCCTCAATTAATGAGCCTTGCATATTTCTTCTCCAACTAGGACAAGAGTGTGTGGAATGAAATATTAGTGAACACATTCTGGGAGGAGAGATGCTAGGATTCTAGATCACTGATTTTTTTTCATGACTATTTTGATGGACTGTTAGATAAAACTTCAGGACAATTTTCATAGACTTGCACATATAAAAGCATCAGTAAATACTGAGAATCCTGTTCAGTCATTAGGAAACTGAGACAAGTGAGTTGTGACATCAGTCCAGAATCAGCTACAGGGGATTGGGACCTGAGAAGTCTGAAAATTTTTCTCCTTTAAATGAGATCGCATGTTTGTTTTAAAGTTTTTGCTTTTACTGTCTCAAATTCTTAGTTTTTAAGTAAAACACTTATGTTTCACTTTGTGTCTAGGTCTGCAAATTATGCAGCCATTTCTGGGAGAGCTGGCATGAAGATTGAGCAAAATAATATAATTATAGGAGCTATCAAAGCCCCAGAATATTATTTCTTATAGTATCCTCAGAAAATCACTTAATAAAATGCACAAACAGAAGGAAGAGGCAAATGATCCATCAGTAAAGGCCTTGCAAGGTCCTACTGAAGAAAATAACTTCCATTTTAAAGTTGTTCTTATGCCTTCAATTGAAGGCTGTTAGCAAGAAGTACTTTTGATAGCAAAATAGCAGACTCACAATAAGTAGCTGAACAGAAAAGGTTTTATTCTTCCTCAACTCATTTTTATATGTAATAATTCAGCCCTAGCCCTGTGAGGTGCCCATTGTCAGTGACTAATGCATCACCCCTAATACATAGAATGACACTATAAGTATCTTCCTTCTCAATAATAGAGAAAATATCACTCCAATTATTTTGTTTTATTTTGTTCTCAGTTCAGGAATACAGGACAAGTGGTGCTGAAAGCCTCTGGAGCCAGGAGAAATATCCCATACCTAGGGAAGCGTGCTATCCTGTAATTAATTATTTGGCAGGATGGAGAGAAGCTTTCATTGTATCTACAAGTTACCAGCATTTCATAGTGTTAGCTACTTCCTCAGTCTCCCTCCACTGTTCTTGTTGGTGCTGTGTCATGTGCACATGGTCATGTTTCAGAGGAATCTAGATAATCAAGAGTATGGTTATTGATTTTGGAGAACAGAGACTATCACTTCCAAGGATCTGAGCTGACAAAATCAAGTGCAAATACCCAGTAGACAAGAAATCACCTTTTATTCCTATCCTTCTTTACTAAAGGAGATGGAAAAGGACAATGTCCTCTATACAAAGACATTGCACCTATGTTACTCATAGGCAGGAGTGGAGGGTGAAAGTGGCATCATGTGCTAGAGGACAACTATGTAAGTTTGCATCTTGAAACCTATAGGACTATCTCCAACCCAAAACAATAAAAGATCTGGCACCAAATGTCCATAATGCCTTTTTGGAAATTCTGCCTGTCCTTTCAAATTGTTACTATGGGTCACAAATATAATGAATGAGAATAAAGACCAAAAAAAACAGGATTATGCAGTGCTGTGAAATCAAGTTATTGTGTTGTATCATGGGTTTTATATTCCCAAATAAACTGATATGAAATTTACCTGTCCTATTTAATCAAAAAGTATCACATGTATAAATTGGCTTATTTAAAGATGAGGGTGTTCTTTTAATTCAGAGCTCATAGGAACCAAGAGCATCTTCTATATTCTATTCATTTGTGTTAATTCTTGAAAAGAAAATCATAAATGGTAAACAAGAAGACGAGTCTTGCATCTAAGTTGTATAGAATATTGCTGGAAATATAGGAAAGAAATGAAGTCCTTTCTCATATATTGTAGAATATTGTAGCCCTGAGGGATAAAGAGTTTTTAATAGAAACAGAAAGGGAAGGATAAAGTCTTAGAGAAAAATTGCTAAAGATAGAGTAAAATTTACCCCAAGATTTAAAGGGAAGAACAAGTGAAGTTATTAAAGTCTTCAAAGTGATCATTCCTAAGAGTGTATCTGTACCTTTGAAGAAATTTTATTTTAATTAGCATGAGAATTTTTAGATACTATAGTATTTTAGAGAAAGTGTGCTTTAGTAACTAACCTGGCCCCAACTCCCAAACCCTGTTTTCATGCTCCTCTCCCCTTTTGCTTTTCCTCTTTTATGTCCCAAGCACCTTTTTTTGACAACCATACTGCTTTTTTTATTTTTATCTTTTCTTGATCTGTAAATTATAATATTGAGCAAGGGGAAAAAAACCCTTAAATCTGTCAAAAATCATACAGGTGGAAAATGAACCAAGAAGTTTTTAAAATGCCAGAATAAACCAAATGCCTATCAGACCATAGACTCTAGTCATTAAGATTTACTAAGCAGCTGACCTTGGTGACAGAGGACAAGAAAACAGAAATGTTTTCCTAGGATGATGCTCATACTATACACTGGCTGATAAGACAGATGGATGGGACAAAAAATACTGTGAGTAAGATTGAGCAGAATTATTGTGTGAACTTGAAGCATGCCACATAGGCTCATGTTCTCAGGGCACAGTAGTCAGTTGATAGGCTGTCTTATGGTTTCTTTTTATATAAAGGGCTGAACTTGTTATACTGAGATACACTTTCATTTGATCTTTTCATCTTAAGATGACTTTGGAAAGATAGAAGGAGTTAGAAAATCCTTTCTTTAGGTATTTGAGACCCTTCATTTTGCTTATATTACTATGAACATGGCCAGTACAAGTTTTATGCTTTGTACTTTGGCAAACTGCTTTTACTTTCTGACCGATTATTTTCCTGTTTCTGATAGTTTACAATTGATTCAACTGTGGTGAAATGTGTTTCCATTTTGCTTTCCATATGCTGTGAGTTTCCAACTGGATATTCACTTACTAGAGAAGCTTCAGTAATTTGTATTTCAAAATGAATGAATTCTACCACACACCTTAATGTCTGAACTTGTGGGTTTTCTAAGTTATTAATGCCAAAACACTCTTCTCCACTTGACCTCCTTTAAATGTAATATCATTACCTGTGTGTTTTCTGTGAACCACTTTCCTCTCATGTTTCAGTGTCTTATTTGATAATTTGGTTCATTTCTTTATTCATCCTAGCCACATTTGTCATACATAGAATCAGCAACTGATTTTTCGAGATTATTTCTTTTTTCATATTTTCAGTATCAATTGCTATTAATTAGCACTA
This sequence comes from Sigmodon hispidus, assembly GCA_004025045.1. Classification (NCBI taxonomy): domain Eukaryota; kingdom Metazoa; phylum Chordata; class Mammalia; order Rodentia; family Cricetidae; genus Sigmodon; species Sigmodon hispidus. Next base: position 103,627 of record PVIH01006452.1, on the reverse strand, counting down.
TTTAATTAATATGGTTTTCTTTTTAGTTTGAAATTTATCTACTTCCTCTTTCAAAGCTTATCCATCTGTGGTTTTCTTCCATGTTAGATATACCACAATGATTTTACAGTAGTATTTATGGTAGGGTTCCCTTCTTGTTTCATGTTTCTAAAACAATATGCCCATGTTCTTCAAGATGGCTCTGTTATTGAATTGGAATTGAATTAGTGGTCTATCTGATATCGCCTTCCATTGCCTGGGATTGTAAAAGTGTGCCACCATGCCTGAGGGTAGCTTGCTTATATTCTTTTGAATAGCGTGCTGCCTATTATACTCTAGTACTTGGTAACATGATAAAAATACATAAAAATCCTGAGAAGACTGAAAGTTTTGGATTGCTCTTATGAAACTCAACTACTGTGAAAAACACACCTACATTGATATTTATGGAGGGACATAGAATACCACAGGTCATGTTGTCTTGGTTTTCTTTTTTTTTCAGGAGACTTCTGCTCTGAGTTGTACAATGACGACTACTGTGTTTTAGAAAAAGAAGAGCATGTATTTTGTTTTTCATTCCCATTCAATGTGGCTTTCAAAATGATTTACCTACTGTATCCTTCTGACACTGTGATTTAGCTGCAATATCTCTCCTCCAGTATACTCTAGACCCCATTCATCCAGTTTATTTCTCTTTTTGTTTGTGGGCAACTATGAGATTCTGAGTATTACCTGACACCCTACTTTCTAAAATAACTCTCCTGGAGCCAATTTAAGTTCATTGATTCTGGGTTTTTTTGTTTGTTTTTTTTGTTTTTTGTTTTTTGTCCTTTTGTTTTGTTTTACTCTGGTTCTATCAGCCTGGATTCCTGTTGTTTTATAGTGTTGGTCTCACTTTGGGGTCTTGATGATCTTTTAAAAAACCTTTTTTAGAAATAAATTTATTTAAGTGTTTTTCTTTATAAATGCTATCCTACTTGGAAAATTTGATAATTACGAGTAATAATTGCACTTGAGCTTCTTTGAAATAATTATACTGAGTCACTCTATGATTTGAAAGAAAAAATATTTCAAAATTATATTGAAAATATTCCTTATGAAATACGTTGTGGTTAGAATGGATTATTTAGAAAATCATGATTATTTTTTAAAATATAGGATGAATTTATAATCAAGTAATATGTTATACCGAAACACTGGAAAAAAAGAGTACTACAGTGCTCAGAACCAGAGAATTGAGTGTAAATCCTAGCTGAAGAACTAACAAAGATATTTTATTTTATTTGTAATCCTGCCTAATTTAAAATTAATATCTACAATATAGTTAGAAATTATATGCCATGCTATAATGAAATCTATATGGCTGACATTTTATCTAATGCTAAGTATAATTTTTTAAAAACATCAGTTCTTCATAAACTTATTAAAGTTCTGCATTGACTTATACTTTTAGGACGTTCTAGTCGATCCTGATTACTGCTACCAGCGTACCCATTTCAAAAGTTATTTGATTACTTCAGACTGTATTTGAAGCTTTAAAGGTGTCATCCCTTATCATATTTAATGCATTATCTACTTGACTTTTATAAACCCTCATGACATGGCTGACCCTTTCATATTGATATCAGTCAGGAGTTTTCATTATAAAAAAAATGATTGCCTAGGAAATCACAAGTATAGTGTAAGCATAACAAGTGTCTTATGTCCTCCACAACAGGGAAGATCTGAAACAGCCTGTTTAATAGAAATGGCACTCAGCTGTTTCTGGAGGTCAGACTGTTTGTAGTTTGAGCCTTCTTCTCTCTATTGAGATTTCTCCTGCTGCTTGTCAAGGACAGTGTATGAGCTGTATCCTCAATTAATCTTGATTCAGCAATGTCAATAATCTACAGCAATGAGCCACAATGTTTGCATCTCTTCACAAAGGTCTAGTGTAATTGAGCTTGACATCAATCTCAAATAGATTTCCTTGGGGAAATGCAGAGTTGGGGACTTAGCAGGTAGTTAATGGTAGCTTTCCATGAAGCCTTTGTTAGTAATTTCTATAAAATTGGGTAGGCAGCTCAGCCAAGTTGATTGTCCAACCCGATTTTCCAGGACATATCCTTCTCTATTATAAGTGTTTGCTTATAATAAAGAAGAAAGTGTGAATCTTCATGTTTTGTGTTCATTGCTAATTTTAAAGTCTTAATAAACATGTCACTGCTTCTTCTGTAATTTTTGTGTGTGCCTGGAAATGTCTTCCTAGCTGTAACAGAATTGTCATGTGTGTATTGTATCAACTGAATAAATAAGTGAACAACCAGTACATCTCGGATCACATCACTTTCTGTTTTCTCACAAATATTGCTGCATTGTTTAAAACTTGACAAAGTTCTGGTTCTGCAAAATGAGTATCTTTAGCATCTTATTCATAGGGCAAATAGAGATTGTATAGCTACAACAAAATATGTAACAGAAATAGGCTGTAGATTTTTTTTAATTAGTGATATTAGAGAAGTTTCAGCCCATGGTTGGTTGTCTTTGTTTTTTTTCTATGTCTTGGTATAAAGTACAACATAATAGAGGAAAGGAGTGGTACAATAAAGTTGGTTACAATGTGGGATCCAGGGAAGAGAGATTAAAAATGAAAGAGGATAGGGGAGCAAAGGAGGAGTGGGAAGATAGAAGGAGAAAGTGGGACTGAGAAGAAAAGGAATAGTGGGAGAGAGAGAGAGAGAGAGAGAGAGAGAGAGAGAGAGAGAGAGAAAGAGAGAGAGAGAGAGAGGAAAGAAAGAGAAGAGAAGAGAAGAGAGAGAACTAATAGGTACAAGGACAAGATATAACTTGCCAGAATATGTCTCCCCAGTCATACACTTCTTTCTACTAACATTTTTTATAACCACCCAAAAGCCATTCAGTTATTGCCAAAGACAAATCACAATTATTTAAAAGAAATTGAGTTTGTCTGTATATTTTTTGTAAATATGATGATAAAAATCATGTGTAAAATTATGTTTAGTTTTCCTAAGTTATTCATGGAAAAATTATTCACTAGCAACTATCCATAATTTCCTACTTTTAAATTACATTTTAAATGATTTTACATGTTTTTGATGCAATAAACTAGAAGAATAGTATTATTCTTAAGTAAAATATAACAAAGATAAAATTTTCAATATTTGCCAACAAGAGCACATGAGAGTAGGCATAAACTAGTCTTGATATCAATAGTTTTGATTAAAGGCATTGTAGGCTTCAACTGAATTATTATCACAGCTGTTTGTGAAAATGAAGTGTTCTAGCTATTCTTGTTAAATGCATTGGTCAAGTTCAAAGCAACTGAAGACAATTTGTGTGTATATGTATGTATGTATGTGTATATATATATATATATGGATATCTGTATCTCTGTGTATATGTACATGTGCTGAGATGGGGTAAACATTAGGTGTTTTCACACTAATGTTTTTGTTTTAGAGTAAACAAAAATGCTTCCTGTTTTTGCAGCAGAATCTTTTACTGTACCTGAAATTATCTGATTAAGATATATTAGCTGGTTACATGCTCCATGGCTTCTCTTGCCTACATTCCAACCTCTAACACTAGCAGTATAGGTGTAGGACTGCTATGTCAGGCCTTTTGTGGTGGGTCCTGGGGGATCAAACTTATGCTTACAGGCTATCATTTTGTAGAAAATGAAAAAAAAATACCCATCATTCTGAACCTCCTTCTGATTTTAAATATAGTTTATTGTGAAAATACTATAGCATAATTGTAACAAGAGATTTCTGGCCCCATCTGGCCAGAGGTCCAGACACACAGACTCACAATGCCAGAGCACCTAGCTGCCCATCACTGCTTAGGCACCCCAAACATGACACAGATGCTTATTTTAATTTCATGCTGTTGGGCCTATGTGTCTGGCATATTGCTAGCTAGCTCTTTCATCTTAATTAAATCCATTTCCATTAATCTGTCCTACTATGTGGCCTGTGGCTCACCTGTGTTTCTTTACATGTTGATTCTTGGGCAGCTAGATCAATCTCCCTTAACTGTTGTACCCTCTCTCTCCTACCTATGCTCTGTTTCCTCCACATACTTCTATGATGCTTGTCATGGGCCAAAACAGTCCTTTATTCAAAGCATACAGAAAGTCATTCCTACATCACACACTCATCATATCTTTGACAAATTCAAATATAGACAGAAGTATTTTAAATAATGTTAGCTCTCTCTATCTTATTGTTCAAATTCTTAAGCTCAGTTTAATAATTTTTAGGACTAAATTGGGTCTTTTATGTTCTTATCATATAATATGAGTTTTAATATAATTGAGAAATTTCTTAACTCAAGAAGTGTCATTGAAATCTGATTTCAAATAATTTCAATGTGATCCGTCACAAAAGACATATAGCTATAATGATATCTGTTGAGTTCAGAGTATTTTGAAAGAGTAAGGAACATGTGTTATATTACTCTCAATTCTTGCCTATTTATAATGAGAAATAAAATTTAAAGTAATTTTTTTCAGACTCAAAATATATCAACATTCATCTCATGTAGTGGCTAATGTGGCACTTCCAATCCTTTCTATTGCTTAATAAAATATTTATCTCATTCCCTTATGATGTAAGAAGGGAGAAGAGATACCATTAGACCTATGAGTGTGCTGATCCAAATGAAAAGATGTAGACAAAAAAAGAAACAAAGGCACAGCCATCTGTCAAGTGCCTTCAGATAGAAGTATTAAAAATGAAATTGGAAAGCTTTGGTAGAGATTCATTTTCCAATTTATCTGTTAAGAGAAAAATGTATTGAACATCACATATGTAGAAGAGAATTGCAAGAATAATAATTTTCCCTGTGCTTCTCCGACACTGAGAAGCATACCATTCTCCTTTTCTTAAAACAAAACATAACATGACATAACATAACAACATAACAATAACCCAGCTTGGCCCTCTGACATTCCTCACTTGAGCACTTCCAGAAGATACAGAGGATCTGAGATGCATTTTTGTAGTACAAAGCACTTAGAAGTAAGTGGCTGATCTTTCTCACATTTTGATATGCTTTCTCTAGCCTTGAAGATTGGAAGAGGTCTGCATTTTAACAAAATTACTGTCTCTTTTCTCCATTCCAAGACAAACTCCATTGTTCTGACCTTTAGAACAAAAATGGCAAGAAAAGAGGTCTCATACTGACATCTGAAAATTACTGTTGTTTTCGCAATAGAATATCAAATTTCAGAGACCTGTCCATACATTGTTTTATTACTGTAATATAAAAATATAAAAACAATAGTTCTAAAATTAAATGATTCTCAGTAGCAACCACATATTTAAATTAGCTATCATCTAATAAAAAAATCAATCTCTAATATCTTTGTTGTTTTATGCATCACCCAAGGGGGGATTCAAGAACTTCCATAGTCTCATGTAATGTGTAATCTCTTCCCTTAAGAGTTAGTCATTGTTAATTGTTCACAACAACAGCTTATGACAAATATGGGATGTGATGTGACAATCCTTACTGTATTCCATATATGTCAAACATAATCTTTTAGTGGTTTCTAAAATCTTAGATGAGGTGGCTTTTGTCAATCTAGAGAGAAATTATACTGGATGAGTATGACTTAGCCAGGCAAATTCTTGAAAATAAAATTTAAAAAATTAGGGCAAAGTAATGAGAGAGGCTTCACTGATATATGTGAAAAAGTGTACTAGCAACACAAATAGTACATACTATCAAGGCACTGTAAATAGCTTCAGGAATGTAGGAAGTTTAATTCCATAACATAGGATAAGCACAGGGAGCTACAGATAAGAACACCACTGTAGTTCAGAAAGACCTGGAGAACAAAACCATATTGAATAGCACTCAGACCTTAACCTACAGAAATTCTAAGAAACTCAGTTTGATGTCAGCTATCATACAATAATGTAAACAAACACTGACACTTTATGTTCTTCCTTAAGATGTATTTTAAACCATATACTGACCTTGGAAACTGTTGCCATGTACATGCAACACACATGTGACACAAGCCTTCATTATGCAAGTCACATTAAGAGTCAGATTTATTCACCACATACAGTTTGGATTTGTTTTTACATTGAATTACAGATGACCTTCAATATTTAATTCTATGGCATGGTCTTTTAAAAATTATATTTTGAGATGGTCATACAATTACATTATTTTTCCTATCCTTTCTTTTCTTGCAAATCATCCTGTGTAGGTCCCCATGTTCTCTTTCAATTTCATAAATTCATAGCCAATTTTTTAATCATTGTCATCATATGTGTGTTTCTAAATATATAAATACAATCTGCCCTGTCTGTATAATGTATTTGGAATTGTATGAGCATTTCTGTACTGTCACATTGGTAAGATTATTTCTCCTGCACTCAGTATTCCTTATTTGCATAAAGCTGATTGCCAAGGGTCGAGACATCCTCATAAACTGTCTTGGTCCACATTTTTATTGGTATTGTATTTGTTCAGGTCTTCCTTAGTTGGCCATGTTGGTCAAATTCCATTCATACAGATGCTCTGACATTTCAAGAAGATACAATTTCACAGCAAATTCCCTATTACAATCTTTCTGCTTCCTTTTCTGGAATGATCCCTGAATCTTATGTGCAGAAGTCGTGTTGTAGAAGTATTAGTTGGGGATGAAATATTCATGTATCAAAATTGCTTGTGGTTTTTATTTGTGGCAAAAGAAGTTTCCTTTCTGAAAGGTTAGGATATTAAATTAAGTTCATTTAAAGAGCTGTCACTTACTACCAAAACATGCTTGCTACTACTTAGCATTATCTTGCCTTATTGATCATTGATGTTGTCCACAGACATCACTGGGGAACAAAACTGTTGGTTGCTTTCTTCTTTTGGAAGCTTGAAAGACAACTCTTGCTACCATGAAATAAGTAATACAAGTAAGAGAGCACACGAATTACTTTCTCTCTGGGTCTAGGTTACCGTGTTTAAAATAGTATTTCATCTGTCTACCCACTTATCTCCATGTTTCTCAATTATATTTTTCTTTATAGCTGAATAATATTCCATTGTGCATATGTATCATATTTTTAGTGCCCATTTATCAGTTAAAAGTCATTTAAACAAGGACTATGAGAAGGGTCTTAAAGCATTTTTATGAAAAATGCTGAAATATCTCAAGCAGTACCTGCTGAGGAGGGGTAGTCCTTTGCAGTCACCTCTAACACTATTTGTGGTGAAAGAAAAGACAGGATCCAGAGAGATTTTAAGTTGTTCTCCAGTACTACTTTTCCTTTTACACACATTCTCAGTCACTGCACCAGCCTCTTCTATAGTATACCACTAGTTTGGGCCAGCCTATTATAAACCACAGAAGTATAGCTCATCCTTTATGTCTTTGCAGTAAATAAGTAAACATGAGGTGAAAGAGAAAATATTTTTTCTTAGGATTTTATTTATTCACTTTCTAGTTTGTTATTATTATTATGAATAAAGTCACATTTTCTATCCATGTATATCCTTATTCAAGGTCCCTTCCCCCTCCCACCTCATCCAGTCACACTCTCTTCTCCACTTCTCCCCATCTCCTCCACAGCAAGGGCAGGATGTCCCAAGGTCCAAATATTGCTCATTTCAGCATTCACTCCTGGCAGATCCAGTTTTATTACCCCAACATCAAGACTGAGTCAAGTGTTCCTCTAGAGGGACTGGCATCCATGGTGCCAGTTCAAGGTGTTTCAGATCCCAAGCTGTTCAGTGGTTGTGGTTTGCAGCTTGGATATGCTTTACTTTTTGCTTTTTTTGTTTAGAGTCCACTAATGCGTGAGTACATCCCCTGCTTATCTTTCTGGGTTTGAGACACTTCGCTCAGGAGGATATTCTCCAAATCTATCAATTTGCCTGCAAATTTTAGGATATCATTTTTTCTTACTGCTGAGTAGTACTCCACTGTGTAGCTGTATCACAGTTTGTTAATCAATTCTTCATTTGGGGCATCTAGGTTGTTTCCAGGTTCTTACTATTACGAATAACACTGCTATGAACATAGATGAGCTAATGCCTTTGGAGTGTAAATGTGCATCTTTACGTCTTTGCAGTAAAGACATATGTATATGCCCAGTAGTGGTATTGCTGGATCCTTGGGGAGATTGACTCCCAGTTTTCTGAGAAACCACCCTACTGCATTCCAGAGTGGGTGAACAAGCTTACACTCCCACCAACAATGGAGGAGTGTTCCCCTTGCTCCACAACTTCTCCAGCATAGGCTGTCATCTGCGTCTTTTATCTTAGCCAATCTGACAGGTATAAGTTGATATCTCAAAGATGCTTTGATTTGCATTTCTCTAATGGCTAAAGATATTGAGCACTTTTTCAAGTGCCTTTTAACCATTTGTAATTGTTCTGCTGATAATTCCATTTTTAGTTCTGAACCCCATTTTTAATTGGGTTATTCAAGGTTTTGGACTCTGGTTTGTTTAGTTCTCTATGTATTTTAGAGATCAATCCTCTGTCACTTGTGGTTGGTGAAAATCTTTTCCCATTCTGTAAGCTGTCATTTTGTCTTATTGACTGTGTCCTTGGCTTTACAGAAGTATCTCAGTTTCAGGAGGTTCCACTTAACGATTGTTGTTCTTAGTGTCTGTGCCACTGGTGTTATGTTTAGGAAGTGGTCACCTAGGCCAATAAATTCAAGGGTTTTTCCCACTTTCTTTTCTAACAAGGTCAGTGTGGCTGGGTTAATATTGAGGTCTTTGATCCACTTGGATTTGAGTTTTGGGCAGGGTGATAGTCTTGGATGTACTTGCATTTTTCTACACACTACCAACCATCTATGCCAACACCATTTGTTAAAGATACTATGTTTATTCCATTGAATATTTTGGGCCTTTTTGTTAAAGATCAGGTGTTCATAGGTTTTTGGGCTAATGTGTAGATCCTCAGTTTGACTTCATTGATCCACAGGTCTGTTTTTATGCCAGTACCAGGCTGCTTTTATTATTGTAACTCTATAGTATATCTTGAAGTCGGGGATGGAGATGTCTCCTGAGGTTCTTTTGTTGAGCAAAATTGTTTTGGCAATCCTGACTTTTCTGTTATTCTAAATGAAGTTGAGTATTGTTTTTTCAAGGTCTGAAAAAAAATTGCTTTGGGATTTTGATGGGAATTGCCTTGAATCTGTAGACTGCTTTTGGTAGAATTGGCATTTTTACTATGTTGATCCTATCTAGGAACACGGGAAATCTTTCCATTTTCTGATATCCTCTTCAGTTTCTTCAGTAATTTAAAGTTTTTGTCAAATAGATCTATTACTTCTTTGCTTATAGTTACTCCCAGGTAAACAGTTTATTCTCTTATCCTATTTTGTCATTTCTTCTGTCTATTCTCCAGGTAGTATTGTCAGTGTATAATTCAGAATCAAGTATCTTACAATCCATCATTTAGCTTTCATTTGCTACCCATTTATCTTCCATGAAACAGTCTTTCACTCTATATCTATCATCAATTTTCTACCTATCATTTAACCTTTTATAATTTATTTATCATTGATCTTGTTATTGATCATCTATCTACCACCTATCTATCATATATTTATTATAAATCTGCCTATCATTTTTTTTCTTTTTTTTTCATCATCAGCTTCTGATTCTCTCTGTGCTTTAGTGGATTTATTTCTCAGATCCTCAATCACTTCAGTCATTTTTTCCTTAATAATTAATTATATTTATTGCTATGAAAAATAAGTTCAACCTTATAGTCTAGCTTGGCTTTAACTATTCCTAATGTCACTTAATATTATGCATCTGCATCATGTCAAAGCACCACAGTCATCAGGTGAATAAACAACAACAAACAAATGAAAAAACAAACAACTTTTTTTTCAAAACACACACAATAGTGTTGAGGATGTAGCTCAGTTGATACAGTGCTTCTGTAAGATCTGGAAGACACTGAGTTTGATCCTCAGGACTGCATCCACCTGGTGTTGTGGAGCACAATTCCCAGTACTGTGAAAGTACAGGTAGAAAGATCAGAAGTCCAAAGTCACCTTCAGCTATCTATCATATTTAAGCACAACCTGCCTTGGCTACTTGAGACTATTCTCTGTCTTGATATTTGCAGAACAAAATATTTTAAATTAATTTAGAAAAAAATTAGCAATCAAAATAGTGGTACCTATTCTGTTTTTGTGCACTTTTTATGGTATCCTTCATGCCAAGCCTACATACTCATTTGATCTGACTTTTTAACATACAATGTCCTACTAATAGCTTTCATTTCTGTTAATTCTTATTATTATATAAATAATTTATAGCCTCACATCCAGGCTGTAGCTTAAGTGGGTGGCAGAAGGGAAGATACCTTTTGGACAATACTGTCATGTTATCATTTAAACTAGACTCAACCTCGTAGTTTTCCCTGCTTGGCCACTTTGGTGTGACTTGTCCTCGGACTCTGAGGATGGGCAACAATAAGGTGATAGAGGAACAATCTAGTTATGGCCTTTCTGAGCAGGAATCACTAGAAAGACTACAGCATTTTCAGGAAATGGTTCAGCTAGCTGCACTAGAAAACATGCTCAGTTACCACACCCTGGCTTTTAATGAGATGCCCACCATTCAGGAAGAGAATGTTTTCACTTGGCACGAGACAAAAGTGCTAACATACTTCAATTCCATTCCTTGACTTCTCTATACCGAGATGAGAAATCACACCCAGCCATTGATGTGAGGAGCTCCTGACTCCAGGCCAGCCTGCCCCTCGTGCTATTCCTGTGTAAAGTTCTTAACAATGTCCGCTGCTTGACCTGACCTGGGGCAGTCCCTGAGTGGAGGTGCAGGGCAGTTCATCAGTTTAGTGCTCTGCCCTGCTCCAGGGTTCTTCAGGGAGAGGCCTACATTCACCAGCTCTAACAACAAGAGCCTTTTCATAACCTCTATTACCACAAGGTCAATATACCTCTCTGTGTTTCCTAGTGGCACTTGGACTGACTAGCAACAGCTGGGACTGAGAAAGACGGAATCCCATTGAAGCTGCCAAGGTTGTCTGTCTCTTGCTGACAGTGGACACAAGACATGCTTTCTGATAATTGGCTTTTTGAGCCATCAGTCTTAAGCCTGACTTGAGCAAATAAAGCCTGATCAATATTAAGCCCCTATTAGTAATTCTTGAAGAATCCCTATCAAGATTGTACATGTGATTCTAATGGCACAAACAAAAATTAATTTCTTAACCAAAATAAAAAGCAAAAGTCATTTGCTTTAACTTTATTCATTCATCTTATTTTTATAAAGCATATTATATTTTTCAATGTGTACATAATAAGTTTGCTCTGAGATCCAGGCATAAGAACTGAAAATCGCCAGGCAGTTGACTGCACTGTTAATAGATTGAGGATCTCTCAATATTTTCAGTGCTTTCTGGTCTACTGAGATTTTTCTTCAGGTCAAAACATAGTACAAAGAGAGTAGTAAGAGAAAATGAAGGAAGTGATCCAGTAAGATTAAAATCCATGCTGGGTCAATAAATATCAACTTAGAAAGTTTTACATCAGAAGTGAAAACAAAACCAAATGATTTAACTTAAAGTCTCATATGGAGACATATTAAAGAGATAAATGTGCTGTAGTCACATCCACTCAAATGTTTATAATGTATTATAAACACGATTTATGCATTAAGGTAGTCCTGGTTGATCTCCCTTGAGGGAAAAAACAAACAAAAAAACAAAAAAACTTCTGGCTACTGCTTTTGTCTGACAGCTTTTGGGGGGAGTATCAGAGAATCAGGAGCTATCGTTTTGAAATAATTTATTCTGAAAAAAGAAAAAAGCTTACCTAGAATCTCTTAAAATTTTAAACAGTGATATTCTAGTGCTGATGTGACTCATAACTTTGTTCATATCTTTAAGCTCTACAAATTCTTAGCAACTTTTAACTGATAAAAGCAGAATTTTTGCTTTGATAATACACAAATAAAATATAGGTCTCCACTTGATTTTAGCATATCAGCCTTTGGACAAAGCAACGTGATGATACTTCTTAATTTGCAAAAGTCTTCAAGGATTTTCATCCTACTACTTAGTATTCTCTATATTATTTTTTTCTTGTTATCTCAGTTACTTCCTGTGATTGAGAGGCAGAGACTGGCACACACACTCAGAACACTTTTACAGCAAGTTATATCTCTCATGCTTTGACGTATATCTAGCATGGGCCAGCACTCAACATTTCCCATACAATTGAATATATAAACTTTAGAGAAATGAAAAAGAAATGGTAACAGTGAATATATTCAGAGTATGTGGCAATAAAAATACTGGTGTGCTCTTGAGAGTATTTGGAACATTTTGATAATTGTTTTTATAACCCCAGAGGGTTGACAGTGTAGGACTTCATGCTTTTTCATTCTAGTCTTATAACAATAACATTAAATATTATTAATAGCAGTTCTGTAATATTAAACTATTTGTGTAGGAGGTAATCATTTATATATTTCACTAAGCTTTTAGGTTTCCTACCTATGCATATATAGTTCAAAAAATGCTTATGAGAATAATTGTGAAATCAATTCTTGAAATATAAATGAATTTTAATCTCAAGGGCACACCTCATGGTAGGCTTCTCTATGATAAAACCACATTAATTCTATTTTCATAAATTGATTATACTGAGTAACAAAAATTTGCATGACAAAATTTCACTATGTAGTATAGGCTAGCTTAAAATTTATCTTATAACCTAGATTTTCATGCATATGTCATCAAGCTATTTTTAAACATATGCCATTTAGATGTTTAAAATGAAAGAAGTTATTGGTACTTTTATTTACACAAATTACTGACGTATAGACTATTTGATTTATCTATCAAATCTATGCATGAATGATGAAATGAGAAAAAAAAACCTATTGATTAGATGATGAAAGCTAACAATGAAATAACAATAAAACCTATAAAGTAATTTAGGATGAGGGGAACAGAGAATCCCTTTAGAAATTCCTTTGGATATAGTTTTGGTATAACTTCATCTCAATAACAGAAAATATATGCCTATTTGGAATATTTGAGCAAATAGAAGCCATAGTAGAGGTCACTTGTCCCCACTTTATTTTTCTGGAAGCCATGCTACTTTTGAGATTAAGATTCACTATCTGAATCACCATAATGAGATTTTCATGGGCTTCACAGAGAAACTTTATAAAATCCAGGAAATAATTTCACAGAACTTGTTAGATTTCACAAGGGTCTAAGCTAGATCTGAACTTAACATAGTATAAGATTTCTGTGGGATGTTTTTCTGCACTCTGTGACTATGCTTTATTGCTTTATTACCATTTGTTAATAAAGAAGCTGTGGCAAGTAGCTTAGAGGCAGACAGAAAATACAAGCAGAGATAAAGGCAAAGGATGGCAAAGTTAGGGAGAAAAGCTGCAGGCTGCCACCCAGAAGGCAAGATATAATGGAACACAGGTAAAGCCACAGAACACAGGGCAATATAATAGGTTAATAGAAATGGGTTAAGTTATAAAAGCTAAGTGGTAATGATCCTGAGCCATGGCCATACAGTTTTTAATTAATATAAGCCTCTGAATAATTATTTTATAATGGCTACAAGATTGCAAGTGGAAGAGCTTTGTCCAGACCAAGGGACCCGGACAGAACAGAAAAAATTGGTTGTCAAGATACTTGAATGTGTTTTCTTTAAAATAATTGGTGCTTTTAATCATGAACTAGTGGTTCGTCTGAAGCCATGTTAGTCCTGAACAAGGTTAGGAAACAACTGCAATCTCTCTTGTGGATGTCATGTTTTCCTGCTGTTAATTATGCTTATTGGTGAAGACTCCATTATAGTCCCAAATTGCAAAAATGAACATTTTTCAGAGAGTTTTGAAATGTTAGGTAATGGTATATTATGGTGTGTGTCCGTGGACACATGCATATTATACATATATATTACAATGCAATTGGCTCCTTATATTGACTGAAAGGCACATGGTGATGTGGAATTACTAACAATGTCTAGAACTATGGATGATAATGGTGCCTATTTATATTGCATCATGATTTAAAATAATTTTATTTACTGGAAACTTCCCTTATAAAAATCAAATTTATTTTTCTCTTATAACTTAATTTGAATTATATAGTTTATAATGTAGCAATACAATATTATGCAGAAGCTAAAACAAGATTATAAATGTTTAGGCTATGAAATAACATTATTTATTTTACATTGTATCTCTAATCTTGTTTTAAAGGACACAGTACAGTTCACAGATGAATAATTTATTGTTATCTATTTTTTCTAAAATAAGTTTCCCATATTGTTTTTTTAATCAGGGTTAATTATTGTTTTATTTTGATTTCTTTTGTTTTTAGACAGGTTTTTATTGTGTAGTTCAGACTAGGCTAAAAATAAACATTCTCCTGCCTCAGGTTTCCAGGACTAGGATTTCATCACCTTTCCTAGGACTAGAATTTCAGATATATGATCAAGCCTGCTAATTACAAAGCCATTTGTTGGTTTAATATAAATGACTCTGAAGTAATAATTAGAAGAAGGTTGAGTACACTATTTGATGTTGTTATTTTTTGTATTTGAATACAAACGTAATAATACAAATACTTAAAAACTTGTTCTGTGACAGTGAAATTAATCATTTTATGAGGATTCACTTTTGCTCAATCTGTGTTATTTTCTTTATATATCTTGTAGACATTCACAATACACTGATATTTATTTTCTTTCCTGTCTTTAAAAGTTTTCTTAGGTTGGGGTTTTGAATATTGCTTATTTTTATTATTTTTGCTCTTTTTCTCTGGGAAAGAAATCACAGATATGGTCCATCTAGTTTGACCCTCTTCTCACTAATTGTTCCATAATATATTTTAAAATGTATTTCTTTATTACACCCATATCTTTCAGGTTGTTTCTGTTTTTCTTTAGTTCGGAGTTTAAATTGTCCATATGAGCAATTTAAAACAATGACTGATCCATTCAGTTGCTATCAACTACAATGCACAACCATCTATAACTCCAGTTACACAGTTTCAGATATAATCTCTTGGTCACACATACATTGTGCACATATATACATGGAAGCAAAAACACTCATACACATAAAAATAAATAAAAAACTTGATCTGAGTGCCTGTAATCTCAACACTCAGGGAACAGAGGTAGAGGATTTATATAAGTTCAAGAGCAGCCTGTTTTAAAAATTGAATTCTAGGATAGCCAAAGCAGTTATACAAAGAACTACTATCTCAACTAAACTAATTAATTAATTTATAAATAAATCTAAAGCAGCAATAAAAATAGGACAATAAAAAATTATATAATTACCATATTTTGAGCCAGGATTACCTTAAATTATTTTAAGAGTTTTTGGTATTTAGTAATTTTTAATTTTTATTTATTTTCTTCATTTATTACTATTTTTCAGCTACAGTTTTAAACCCATTATTTTTCTTTACAATTTAAATGTCTTCATGATTTTAGTCTATTATGTTTTGCCTATCTATATACTAGATTCCCTAAAAACACAGTTTGTGAGATATTTAAGAAGATATTTTGTTTTTTTGAATTTTAATAATATCCCAAAGCAGTAATATTTATAAAGTAATAGTTATAGTTAATTTTCACTTTAATCAAAATTAAAGAGTGAAACCTATGAACTAACCATTCATATAAAGAAATAAATATATGAAACTATAATCCCTTAGGAATTATACAATATCTCTTTCTTTCCATCTACTCTGTTTAAAACACTTCTTAATGGTGTTGTCTGAAATGTGGAAAGGAAGCACACACATGTGATAGCTTAATATTATAAATTATATGAAATCAGATTAAAATGGAAGTCATAAATCCTCAGTGCATGTTTAAACAGCATCTTCCCTTGGGCCACTGGAAATGAACCTGATTATTATTTTGAAATAAAATTTCAGTTGCAAATAGCCTGCTTTGAGTTCAAATGCTTTTGCTAGAAAATATACTTTTTGCTCTCTTAGAAAAATCCATGTGCATGTACACACACACACATATGTTGTACATATAGTGTTTGCATTTATGTGTATATAGCAAGCATTTGGATAAGAAGAAATAGCTACTGCTATGACCAATGCTTTGGATTTTCTTCAGACACAGTTTGAGAAGTTGATCATCATTATTGAATACAGACTATATGAAGACACCTGTCTTGTTCTCTTTAACTCTCCTTGGTAATAATTTACACATTAAAGGCATTGTAGGAAATTTTGAATGAAAGATAAAATAGTTGCTTTCAGGTTGGCTTATTGCCCACATTTTTGTCACCAATAACTCTCCTATAAACATGGGGCACTCTTCTCATTATGCAGACTGCCATGCTTCATTGAACCACATAATTTACCTAATTAAAACAAGCATTATGCAGTTTCCTCTTCCACTCCTTTTTCTTCAGCTGGACAAATGCCAGTAATTATATTTAGAGTATCCTAAGTGGACAACACATTAAATATTCATTTTGGTACTCCTCTGTGTAACCAGATGCAACCCCTGCTGATATGTTCAAAATTACCATTAATTTTATTTATAAGACCCCCCCAAATCAAAGCATACTTCTTAAAATAGAGTCAGGTTCATTAAAATGTTCATTTTGCCAGAGAAGTAGTTATGGTAGTTAGTGGCTATAATGTTCATGAGACTCTTTCTAAAACTCTCACAGATAGTTTCTAAATTGCCTCATTGTATATAGTAATATAACTTTAAACTAAAAAAACCAGTATTGTTTTTAAATATTGCTCCCCCTTTTTCACATCAAGAACTGTGCAAGGGGTGAGTCCTCAGCCTTCTCAGTTTTTGTGTCAGAATGACAAAGTAGAAAACCAATGATTTTCATGGAAGACATTCTGAGATTATTAATTAGCAGTACCATCCCTATACAAATGAAAACTGTTAGCAGCTTCAACGATTCTCAGCTGCTATTCAACAAATGGAATGATAATCATTTTGTACCTTAAGTCCATATCAATTTCTTGGCGTAAAAAACGACTCAACAGAGTCTTCTGAGAGTTGCAAAATACAAACATGCACAGCCCAGCATATGATCACAAGTCCATCATTTGATCTTGACCACAGAAATACTTGGGCATCAAGCCTAGGCAGTTTGCTGATTCACAGGTAGATTAGAGACAAGAAAACTAATTTAGGAAGAATTCTGGATATGCCAGATTGAATTGATTCACCCTAGGTATACTTACCCTCGCTGAGGTAAAAATGGGAGGATGGGGTGGAAGAAAGCTGTAGGAGGCCTGGGAAGAGGAGAGGGAGGGTAATTAGTGGTGGGAATAAGAATTTTTAAATAAAAATGATAAAAAAATACAGGCATTGGAACTGGAAATGTGTCTCCGCAGTCAAGGACACTTGCTGTTCATATACAACTCCTGGGTTCTGTTTCCAGCATCCAAGTTGTTTGAATCTCAGCCACTTATATCTGCAGTTCTATGGACTTTCTCTTGATTTTCATGGGTACCAACATGTAAGTAGTATAGATAAACTCATGTAGTCACATGCATACATCTAAGTTAATATTAAAATGTAAAACTCAAGAATTATAGCAAAAAGAGGTCAATTTCATGAGGGGGAACGGGATTTTAATTGAAGTGGGCTTACCATTTCACATTTCAACACCCTTTTTCTCATTTGTTCACTCCTATTAACAGTTCCTACCTTGTAACTGAATTTTACTTCCAGACAGATTTAAAATCACACTGCATACAATTTGCACAGATGGCTAGTCAGACAGGAAGCAGGCATGCATCAGGCTAGAAGCCAAACTGAGAATCAGCCTTCACCAACAATGCAAGAGAGAGGCTGCTGTAGTGGTTCACAGACATTCCCCTCTCATCCTCACATTAGTTTTCCAAGAGGCATTGTGTTAGGGAATACTACACTTATGTCATTGTTTTGTAGAAGCTCAATGCTGATTGCCAGGAAGTATTACCTAACAGATATCACATTTTGTGGGACATTTTTATACCACCAAACATTTCAGTAGTAACATACTATAACTTCCTCACCCATAGTCACTCTAGTACTGCGATGTTACCCTTTATGCTTGCATTCATTTGTTCTAACTACAACAAAACATTGGGAATCCATGCTAGACTTAGAAGCAATTTCCAAATGCTATAGTCAATGAACCCACTGCATATAGGTGTCATATTTTACAAGAAGGATAATGTTTCTTTCTTTTGGCACATGAGAGACCAGACCTACCTTTTTCTCACTGTGATGTAAAGCAGACTTTAATGGAAGTTTTTAATCTTTTCCAGAATTTTCACTATTTCCTTCAAACAATACTTTCTGTTGTGTCTGCTTTGGAAACTGCCAGTGCTATGATGAAGAGATTATTTGCTTCCTTTGTCATCTGTTGAATAAAACAGCAAACACTGTTTTCTAAGTGACAAATATTACTTAAATTTATGACAATTTTTACAACATATCTTTTACTTTTTAACAATGAGAAAAAATAATTTCCACTTGTTTATGAGGAGATAGTACTCTCTTAAATATGTTGTCATTTTTCAACTTTTAAATTTCATTACATGTAATTTTAGTTAATTTTACAATTATTTTTCCTATGAAATACATCACTAAGGAAAAAAATGAGAAAACCTAGACAATGGAAAATTAGCTAATTTCTAGAAAAGTACAACATTTATATACACAGAATATTTAGAGTAACTCAGGACCTGAAGCTTCCAAACAAGATTTGATGTTTCAAGAATGCTTATTTAATTTATTTTATTTATGTGTTTGTATGTATGGAGTACAGTCAAGTGAATGAAGTTTCCAAAGAGGCCAGAGATTACTGATTACATTACTGACGTAGAGATACAGATGATTGATTGTAAGTGGCTTAATATGGAGTCTGGGAATTGAACTCGGGTGCTCTGCATTAGTGATACATATTTTAAAGCACTGAGCCATCTCCTTAGCCTCTTAACTAAATTCTTAATAAAGAAAATAAGTTTTTAATATCAATCCTGATATTAGATAGTATTACAAAAGCATAAACTACAAGGCCCAGGAATGTCAACCTAAAGTTGCACAAAGACTAAGTTGTTATTTTTGTTTTTGAAAGAACTATTTTCTGGGGAAGAAAACAAGATCAGAAGTGATGAGAAGCCTTTAATTCATATCAGAAATGAATACAGCAACAGTTCTGTGTAGAGAATTTAATATGCAGGCAGATAATGGGGAAGAAAAGATGGTTCCAGGGTTTCCCAGATATTGAGCACTACTTTTTCTTTGTTATTAAAGCAGAGATTACTTTTTCTAATCCTCTTTATATAAACATATTAGATTTGGCTGCCTAACCCTGTGATAGTGTTGTGTTGTAGCACTGAGATCAAATATATGTGACATACTATTTTTGTTTTAGGAGAAAGACATGCACTCATGGCTCCAGGCCCATAAATAGTAAGGCTGTGGTAAAAGAAAATATACTAACAAGACAAAGAGAAGAAACACGTTTCAGGTTCTCTTTGCTACTCTATGAAAGGCATGTTTTTACTTCCGGCTTACGAAGGCAATGATTCTGAAAATAGTTTCCATGGGGAACAATTGGAGTTGATAAGGCTGACCCTCTTCTGAAAAGCCTACAGAAGATTATGACTTTGTAGTTTCGAAATTTCAGGGGCCAATGTTATGTGGTACTTTCTGGCTTCCTGGCTCCATCTTTGAAGTCAAAAAGGCATGGCCGTCGTCTTTTCAAACCACCTTCTTTGTTCTTCTCCTCTCCACTTTACTTTTTCAGTTACTTTATCCTGAGGTTACATGAACACATCTGCATATGTCAATACAATCTTTCTAATATAAAATTATCAATATTTGCTAACTTTATTTATGTCTTTAAATCTCTCTGGACAGCAAATATAACCTATCCATATATTCTGGCGTTAGGGCTTTTAGTATTTTGCACATGGAAGGATGGAACACGATGTCACACAGCCAGGAGGCCATATTGAAGCAAGCTAGAGTGATGTGTTTATATGCCAACAAGGACTCCATTGCTACCATAGTCTAACCCTTAGTATTCTGGGGGATACATGGAACATTACCGTAACTTCACTTTCCAGGCCACAATGGCTTTCTCAGGACATATTCTGGGATGCTTTGATTTAAGATACATTTTTTTTTTTTTTTTTTGCCACCATGAAAGGAAGGAAACTCCAGAGAAAGCAGAAGGAATCAAATATTTCTGTAGATGGAGTTGAATGTCAATGCAATAGGATCAATATATTTGGGAGAATAGAAGCTTTAGAAGTCGAAGACCCTACAGGGGTGTTAAGTGGAGGCAAGTAGTGTCTATACAAATCATATCAGTTCAGTTTTCACTGAAGTGGTCAGTCATAGAAGATAGGGTAGTTCAGAGGCAGAAATGCAGCAAAACTCTATCTATAGCAAGAAGGTTATTCCAGGAGAAAATCCCAGTGCTTATTCCATGAGGTATCTCTACACATTTTTCTAAATTATTATAAAGTTTATTCACCATAATTTACCCTTTTTCTTTTTTTAGGTGTGACAGAATGCTGTAATTCAACATGCTAATTTTCAATTCACTAATAAAGCATTCTGAATGAATTATTTTTTAAATTAATACTACTGTTTTATCTTTACCTAGCAAAAAATATTATCCTACTCCATGCTGGTTGTAAAAATATTAAGCTTTAAAAGCTGGAACTGTGAGGAGGAAGCAACTGAAAAAGAAGAAAATACAACACTGAGGCAAGGAAAGAATGAATTTCTTTCCACTTTAATTGCATTGCTTAAAGGAATTTAAGAGATCTCTGCAGTTACTGTTACCTTCATCAGATATCAAATGAACCTCAAATGAGGCATGTATTAGTCTTCAGTAGCTAAGTAGCAAAAGGAAAGCAGCCTCTACATAACCTAATAGCTCTACTCAGAGGCATTAACCCAAGAGACATGAAAACATAACAAAGAAATGTAAGTAAAAGTGTTAATTAGTGCTGTGTACTAAGTCAAAAGACATAAACATCCCAGATATCCTTAATCATGAATGTATAAACTAAGTCATGTATTTATAAGGAAATATTATTTGGACATAAAAAGGAATGAAGTTTTGTTGAATGCCATGGTACGGGTGAATGTTAAAATCTGATTTAAAAAACATTCAGTCACTAGACACGTGTTCTAATTATATTACTATGATGATTGGAAGGTTCAAAGTGGTTGCTTAGGCATAAAGGGTAATCACAAGAGTATAGTTAATAAAAAATATTCTAAAACCTACTGTGGCGATAGTTATTGATATCTACAAACTTACTAAAATCCATTGAGTTAATCAAATTAAATGATATGGAAGTGATATCACATTGAAAAATGCAATTAAAAAAACCCAAAACCTATATGCATGCATTGAAAAAATTTTGACAGTCGTGAAATCAAAACAAAATATAAAATTGGCTGAGGCTTATAATAACTGTTTCTTCCTAGGCCATGTGATCCTTTTCGGGTGGGCTTCCAAAGCTTTAAGTAGGTATATGGTAGTTCTTTCATCAGAACAAACAGGTCTAATATGTCTTTTTGTGTGTGCATGTGCATGAAAAATATGCTTGTGTGTACAGATATATGTGCAGGTACAGATACTCACGCACATAGATAGGAAGGCTGGAGGAGAATATCAGATGTCTTCCTCTAACACTGTCCATCTTGAGAGAGTCTCTTACTGAAACTAAACATTCTCCATTCAACTAATCTTTCTGGTTAGTAAAGTTTTCCATGTGCCTATCTCTTTACTCTTCACCCCCACGCAGTCTACAAGCAGACATGATAATACCCAAATTTATTACATGGGTTCTGGTAGTTGAACTCAGGTCTTTTTGTTTTCATAGCAAATGCTCATATCCAATGAGTCATTCCTCAAATTTCTAAGATAAGTCATTTTTTTTAAAATCATATATATGTATTCTATTTTATTTGATTCAGATGTCTCACATTAATTTTTAAACAAAATTTGAAAGGAAATAAAGCTATGTTTTTATGAAACAAAAGAATGAAACAATACTTTTGTCACTCAAGGTAGAAAAAAAAATAAGATTATGTTATTACAGCTATATACTACAGACCCTACTTGCAAAGAGTTTCTGAAAAAACAGCACTTTATCTAACTGTATTGCATTTGCCAATTGGTATTACTTTCTTTATCACTACATCAAGTCCAGACCTAGATCTTCTATTCTAGTGTTTGTAAAAACTATACCCAGAAATTTCTCACTGTGTGAAAGTTCAGAAAATGTGTTATAATTAATGTCCCAGATATGTTTGTTTGCCTTTACCTTTCATCTGAAGGGAATGTGGCTTCATGAAACTGTACCTCTTGGCCTGAGTATATGCCATTTAATTTTACTAGAGTTGGAGAATGATTTGGAAGGTAATATTACACTCATTCTGACTTTTAGGAACAAATCTGGCATTCCAACATGAAGCATAATCTACATAGACCTGAGAGAGCTGAAAAAAAAAGATTCTAAAAGAGAGCCCAAAACAGCTTTTAGTTGTTTCTGTCAAACGTGTCATGGTACAGAGACACTGTGGCATGTGAGATAGAGCTTCAGAATGTCAGGTTCTTGAAGGTTCAAAGGAGTCTTGGTACAAGCATGAGCTGCAAATGTCAGATTTAAGGTTTCTGTTCCTACAGAAAATAAATGAGAGCAGATGAAACACAAATAGTAGTTGGTATTTAATGAAAACTCAGAGCCAGACATTGGGGAAAATCTGGAATATCAGAAAGAGGAGACAGACCAGAGTGAATTTTTACCTAGCTAATGTCTCAGGGTAAAAGCAATCTTCAAGAATCCTCAACCTGGCTTGTCACTTCTACAGAATATCTAAATGTCTGTCTACACTTGCCTTAAATATCTTTTTGGCCAGATATTTCACTTCCTGGTTCAACTCTGCATCATAATACTAGAGTTAGCATTAAAGGTGTGAGCTACTACTGTTTATTAGTTAGGCCCAGAACTCACAAAAACATAGAAAGATATCTGTCTCCTAAATTAGAGATTAATGCATAGGCAGCCATTTGAACATTCCCATTCTGGGATTAAAGGCATGAGTTACCACTATCTAACCCTCAGTGCTTGACTGTGGGTGATTCTGTCCTCTGATATTGCAGGCTGATTTTATTAAATATAAAATGTATCACCACAAGCATAGTTAAAGATTAATCCTTGGTAGCAGCATTTTCTTGGGAAGATGGTTTGTTTGTGATGAGCAGAGACATAGCTTCCTTAAGAGAAGCTTCCTAACTCAGCTTTAGCAGCAAAACCTCTAGGTTCTTTTAAGATGCCCTACTGCAAAACACTTATATGGGTTTTATAAGAAGCTTGTAGAGGTGATCTACTTGGTGACAGTGTGGACCCCAAAATTCCCCAGAGTTGGGTTTGTAAACATGGTTCCTTCCAGTACCTCTGTCATGAAGCTAAACTTTTACAAATCAAGAATCTGGGTTAGGGTTAGGGCTAGGGTTAGGGTTAGGGTTGGTTAGTCACAATATGTGAGCCTAGCTAAGTAATAAGTAATATCTAAATCTAGCTAAGTCCTAGCAAATTAACTGTATGTTAAAAAAAGAAAGATAAACAATAAAGACAGTATCAAACAAAAAAAACCCTCTAAAAATTGTACAGTATGTTTAAAACTAGGCTCGGGAGAGAAAAGACAAAGGAAGAAGGATAGTGAAAGTTCTTAAAAAGAAATAATATACACACACACACACACACACACATATATGCCACATGAAGATGAAAAATACACAGAGAGTATAGATACTGTATGTTATGTTGTCTTTAAATTACTTGACTGCTGAGGAAAAATCAATAGTTACAAAGAGACATTCGATTATAAATGCTGCTGGATTAATTCAACCTATATATTTCCTAAATTGCCTTGACTTCAATTTTGAAGTTAAAAGATTTATTACTTCGGAGAAGAGGTTTTCTTTGTATTTTTACAGAAAGTGAGAGGTTGTAGATTCATTCTGGGTTAATAAAACCAGATTTGATTGAGAAAGACTCCCCGATAAACCTCCAATGGAAACAGATGGCCAAGATGCTCCAACATATCAGCATCCCTCTGTTGCAGTTTTCTCTGAGTTCTGCATTCAGAACAGCTTCAAGGAGACTGGCTAACATGACCCAGCTTTACAGAATATTCTAGTCTTGACTTGATCATAATTCTGAATTTTCTCAAACTCCTCCTAAGATTGCCAGTGCCCCCAATCAGCAAAAAGTAGTCTAGAGAACCATGATTACATTCCCAAAAAATAGATAACAATTGTTTGTCTTAGTTTATATTATTGGATACAAGTTGTTATAGATAATGGTAAGAAATAAAGCTATACAAAGGAGATTAGAATTGGCGTTCTTGTTTTGAAAGGAAAAATGATATGAGACTATGCTCTTCTACACTATCAATATTTGTCACTGAAAAACTGGTTTACTAAAACATTGATTGGTTGAGTAGCTATACCAGAAGTAGAAGATGGTCAAGCAAACTAAGAATTCTGGGTAGAGGAAGTGCAGAGCAGTAGATACCATCAAAACACAGAGGAAGCAGGATGAGAAAGCTGCACTGGGCAAAAATGTGCAATCACATGACTAAACATAAATAAAAAGCATGAGTTAGCAAATAATAAGCCTAAGCCATATACCAAATATCATATAATTAATGAGCTTCGATGTGAATATTTGAGACTTCTGGTCTGGACCTTAGGCTAGGTCAGGCCAGAAACTTCTTATTATGCAAAGCTGAAGAAAAAAAATAAGCCAAATGTTGAACTGAAAGGCTAAGATATGGCTCAGTTGGCAGAGAACCATCTAATACTCAAAAGATCCTGGGTCCCATTTCTAGAGCCATGTAAACCTCAAGGTGATGTTGCATATTCATAACCACAGCATTTGGGATTTAGTGGCATGAAGATCAGCAGTTCCAAGTCATTCTCAGATTGAAACCATCTAAGTGAAATGGGATGCTTTCTCCAAAAAGAAATTGAGAGAGTTGATTCTCATTATATCGCATTTTCATGTTATAAACATAGAAATAATAGAAATCTAATATTATTTAACTCATAGTAGATATGATTAATGTGTTATTTCTCCAAGAAAATATTTTTTAATTAAATTATTTCTTTTACATCCAAATACAGTTTCACATTCCTCCTTTCTTCCCAGTCCTTCCAATTTACCTGTGTCATCCCCCACTTATTCACTTCTACTCTGTTTCTGTTCAAAAAGAGGCAAGCCTTTCATGGTTATCAACAAAGCATGGCATATCAAGTTTCAGTAAGACTAAACAACTGCCCTTTTATTAAGTTTGGACAAGGCAACCCAGTATGAGAAATAGGGTCCCACATACCAGTAAAGAAGACAAAGACAGTCCATGTTCCCACAATTGTTACATATATGTATATGGGCTAGGTTGGTCTCATGCAGGGTCTCTGGCTGTCATTTATACTTTGTGAGCTCCTATTATCCCAGGTTAGTTATTTCTATGCTTTTCTTGTGATGTTCTTGACCTCTCTGTTTTGTACAATCCTTCCTCCCTGTCTTCAGTGATTCTCTTCCCTTTGCCTAATGTTTGGTTGTGCATCTCTACATTTATTTCTATCAGTTACTGATAAAATATCTGATGACAGTTGGGAAAATCACTAATCTATGAGTAGAGCTGAATATCCTTAGTCATCATTACATCGACTTCTTTTTCTTCAAATGTGTTTGGTTCTATTCTAGGTATCTGGGCCATCCAGATTCTGGATCCTAGCACTCCAGGCAATGTCAGGGGTAGGCTCATTATTGTGGCATGAGTCTCTGTACTAGGCATTGGTTGGTACTCATACAATTTCTGTACTACCTATAAACCATCACATCCCATAAGAAGAACAGAATATAGGCCACAGGTTGTGTGACTAGTTAATGTGTCAATCCCTCCACTGGAACTCTTGCCTTGTCACTGAAGATAGCCAGTTTAGGCTATGTATCCACTATTGCTAAGAGTCTTAGCCAGGGTCATTCCCCTAGATTCATGGAAGTTTCTCTTGCACCCCCTTTCTACTAAACTTTCAGTACTCTCCCCTCTATTTATCCCCATAGGATCTTTAATGTTTCTATTTCTATATGCCTTATTACATCTATGAGATATCTTCTATTTCATTTCCCAAGGAGATCCATGTGCCCCATCTTTGGCCCTTAAGGGAAATATTTTACATCAGATGCTCACATTATATTACTATTATTATAAGAAATTGTGGTCTTTTAATTATTCATTTATTTTATAGACACTTTGCTTCATTACCCTTATTTTATGGACATTATAAAAAAGTATAATTATCTTGATATAATCTTAGTTTTTTTCAATTAATTCTTATGAAAGTTAATTAGATTTTAAATATAGAAACATCTAAAATTAATCTCTGCTATTATTGCTATTTTTTTACCTCAGTATCAATGAACAGAAGTGAAAAAGTTGAAATTGTCAGTAATGCTTTTGACTATTTCAAATTAACCCCACTATTGCTAAGAGTCTTAGCCAGGGTCATTAAATACGCAAGTATTTTCTGGTTGTCCATAGTAGATGGTCACCATGGAGGGTACAGGTCAGGTGGATTGATGGGTGTTTAGAACATTTGTGTTGGGGTAGACTTTCAAAAATACAAAAGGATGATATATCTAATGCATGCAGAAAATGTAAAACATAACAGGTAATAGATATTTTAACTGAACACATCATATTAGATTGTTTCTATCTTATGAATGATGACTATATAAGTTCACCTTTAGATACTAGGGCTGCAACATATGCCCCTGCAAAAGCAGAGCCTATATGTTATTCTTTCTTGTTAGTTTAAACTGGCTTTTAATGTCTCTACATTTTTATTGTGTTGACAAGTACACTGCATTACAAAGTTCATACAGTCACTAACCACATAGGCATCTAGAAGATAGCATATATATCTATCTTCTAGCATATACATACATACATACATACACACACACACACACACACACACACACACAGAGAGAGAATTTCACCTCATGAGTGATTTTGCTTTTATATCATTTAAAAATTACATGTGCAACTTCTACAACCATTCTTCTAAATATATAATTTTATACATTTTAAAACTCACTTTTCTATCTTTTTGTTGATCTAGAACTCAGGAAATTTTAAGCATTTTAATAAACTTACATTTTTTAATGTCTTGCCAAATGAAAGGAGTAACCTTGCTTACTGTTATCAGACAGAATTAAGACACATTTCTACAAAGAAAAAGGAAGTTGAGAGTTGGCATCTGGAAAAAAAGATGAGTGCATGAGTTTAGGTGAAGGAAGATGAGCAAGAGTTTGCCTATGGGATGTCACCATGTTTTCTGAAGTAGTTACTAAATAACTAGGGTCTGGTGGGGAAAAGTGATGGGAGTCAGAAGTTGAGCACTAAACAGCATGTAACCTTTAGCCATTATCCCTTTGAGTCAGGGAGATCATTATACAGATAAGCAGCTGGATAGAATCTGTATTTTATTAAGAAAGTTCTGGCAGTTACATGTAGGGTATAAAAAGCAATAGATTTTATCTGGGCAAAACACTGACAAGTAATTGAAACAGTTCATGTGAGAGATGATAATCACCTGGCCCTGGTTGATGGCTCTGGGAATAAAATTGGGGTAGGAATTGAGAGTCAGTGTAAGACTACAATCTCTGGAATGTGTTAGCAGGACCTGGTGTGAGAGCTAGGAAGACTTATATAAAAACCATTTATACAAGTAAAAGAATAGAGGAAAAAATAAAACAAGAAAGAACATAATAAACACCATAGAAGAGTCAAAACATTCATGGACATGTGACACATACTGACTTAAGTCTATGAACAGAATAGGTTGGAGACTCCAGCTGTAATGATTACTTAGGATAAAAAGAAGAAAGGTTGTGGATTCAAACATAAATTCTTCTAAAGATATGGACTGAAAAGATCACCAGGAACTTTTAAAGTAATGACAAAGAACTAAAATTTATATTAACTTTTTTTTACTCTAGCTTATTCTTAATAGTTTTTAATATTTATAAAAGAAGCACAAAGAAAATAGTATAGTTCTTTATTAATCTATTTATTTAATAGGCTATAATGGAGATAATTTATGATATCAACAAAGAAGATTTGTCTTCATATTGTAAAATGACTGGATATAAGACATATTAAAGTTACCACTTATGTTGATTATCTTACATAGTACAATAACCATCAATGAATATTGTGCAAATATTTCTATTTTGTAATTGAAGGGTCCTAAGATCAAGTTCTTAATCTCATGCAACGCAAGGTCTACAAAAGAGTATGGGTTGAGGCTCAGTGTTTGGGCTTTATTATCTCTTATTTCCATAATAGCAGTCACATATCTCTCAAGATGCAAACTCAGAAATTTATTTGATTGATAAAGTAGATTCAAATAATCTACAGAGGTTTAGAAGAAAGAGCCTTGGCTTCAGTGGCTTCTACAAGTAAAGAAGTCTAACTACTCTAAACATATTCGTTACAAATGTAAGTATTAATAGCAAGCAGTGAAGAAAGGGTTAGCTAATGCGACTACATTAAACAGAGAAATATATACATGGGTCCAGTGGTCACTACATGTAGTAAGAAGTTTTTGTCTTGTATGGCCTGGCCTAGCCCTGAGGTCTAGACTATTTGTAGCTGTTTAGTTTTAATAATTATATAAAGACTTATATCAATTATAAGTTATTTGTCTTATGGCTTAGGTTTATTATTTGTTAGATTTTAAAATTTTAATTTATTTTTGTTAATTTATATTTTGTTATGTGGCTTGTGGTTTATTTGTATTCTATTATTATATATCACTTTTTGGGTACTTGGTTGTGGTTTTTTTTTGTGACTTCACTTTCCTTTTATATCTATGCTTGGATTATCCACGTGCTTCTAAGTTGTTCTACCATATGCCAAAACATTTTCTTTATTATCCAATGGTATTTACACTATACATAAAGACATCCCAAATCAACTACATCCATTTTTGTGATACTGACATGAAGCCATGGATAGATGCCAGTGCAAAAATACATATAACAATATAAAGAACAGCAAGGCAACACCAAAAGTAACTGGTGGTTCTACAACTACGAGACCTGAACAGAGTAATGAAGAGGAAACAGTAGGTTACAACAGCAAAAACCACCTTTATGAAGATTATTGAAGCCTTCAAAGAAGTTATAAAAAATTTCCTTAAAGAAATAGAAGAAAATACAAACAAAAAATTGGAAGAGATGAACAAATTCTTGAAAGAAAACTGAGAAAAGTTCAACCAAAAAATGAAAGAAACATTCCAGAAACTAAAAACTGTCCTCTGATATTCCAGACTAATTTGATTAAATATACAAGATATCACCACATGGACCAGTCTTTCAGTATTGCTATTTTTTGTTTGTTTGTTTGTTTGTTTTCTATAATGCTAAACATATGACAGAGATTCAGAAGCAAGAAATCATATAGTTAAAAACACATATGGCTTAAGAGAGCTAAATCCTATTGAAATGCAAATTATCAATGCCACCAATGATAATAGATCTAGGTTACTGAATGAGCAAATGAGATTCCTTTGGAGACAATCTTATCTACATTAAAGCATGTACATGGTACCTACTGTAGTCTAAGGGTTATTATACTTTGCAGTTGTTCACTTAATCTTCATAAATCCTCAGAGAACAAGTTCTGTAGTATTATCCTTCTACAGAGATCTTATAGTCTGTTAATGGTACCCTAGTATCAAAAGGTAGTACTTTAATCAAGCATTCCACACCTTATTGGACATTTCTGTGGATGTAACAGATATTTTTGATAATCAGTTTCAGTCATAATGAAGGGGTTATAATTTTACTTAGTGTGTCAATCACCTCAAGCACTAATCCCTTTGAAATGGTGTCTCTACTTTTACTATCTAGCCACATAATATACCATTAATAAAATCTGTAACTCATCTTTAATAGGATGACTTTTAACCCTTTTTTTTTTTCTTTTTGTTGACAGTCACATCTCAGTGATTCGGATGTTAACTGGAAAATTTATTTCTTTAGTTTTAAAGAAGCCAGAGTATTCACCTTTATATGAAGTGTGAAACCCTCTTTATTTTCTCATCAATTAGCACAAATCACACTTTAACTCTTAACATCAAAAAGTGATGTTTAGCCAGTCAAAGGAAGTCAAGATGGATGACAATATCCTAGCAGTGGACTAAAAGTAGAGAAACACTCATTGAAGTGAGAATAGCATAGAGTATAATACTCACTCATTGATTATTTCATCTATTTCATTATTGTTAAAGACCATTCACATATCTGTGTTCCTTAAAATTGTTAATTTAGGGGAATCATAGCTTCTGTATATCTCTGCAGTGTTTTCCTCATGATGTTAGACATGAAGAAAACTTGACGTATTTCTATCATTGTTTCCTCAGTGTTAGCTTCTGAAGTATGAGCAGACAGGCTTGGTCTGGCAACAATAATCTCTGGTGTATTAAGAGTTTATATAAAACTTCTTTATGTTCTTAGTATGGAAACATTTCTCTGGTTCTTGGCATACAAGACTAAAATAAACCCTATTTATAAAAGGGAAGAATTCTTCGTTCACTTAATTTGAGCACTTATGAGAAAAATATATGTAAGTCCACTTCTACAGGTAAAAGCCATGGGCATGTGGTCAGTACTGGCTCACTTGTTCTTTCAATAATGTTCCTAAATGCAAGTTCTGTTGTATCTTACAACTATCCTGCCAAATACTTTACTTATAAGCATTCATACTTAAGTAATTTAATTGAATTCTGAAATGTTTTTCTGATTTTTTTTTTCTGTTTCATTTGCGATCTTGAAATTTTTGTTAGTGAAGATAGGAGGAACATCCATTGCTCACTAATACATTGGCCCATGAAACTAACACTTTTCCATGGATTTATTTTAGTCACAATTGTTATTTTTCAAACTCCTAGAGCAGAGAAAGCCTAGGAACTAACTCCTGGTTGATGTTAGCAAGAAAATATGAAGACTATGATACTCTCAAAGGGCAGAGACAATAAAACAATGGCTACAATAAAAGACCTTGTAAACTCAGAACGCTGGCACAGACTCTGAAATTAGAATAGACTCATTCTTTTAGTTACTTAACTAACATTAAATAAAACACTTTTAATATCCACAGTTGCCTGGTTTGGTTATATATTTTATTTAGCATTTTTTCTGGTATTTCTAATGGTATTTCAAACACAGGACTATTTCATTTGGCACATGGGCATCTTCTTTGATTTTTCTAATTTTAACTGAGGAATTGGAACTAACAGTTTTTTTTTTTTTAAGAGTATTCTGTGCTATAAATGATGTCCACTCTTAATTTGACCATGCTACTTAGAAAAGTCCTCATCATATAGAATTATACATGAATATGTATTACCTCTACATTATAGTAACTGTAAAAATTTTAAAACTCTAGGTTTATGCTAAGATACTTGTCAAATAACTCTAGATATTATATGTTTTTGATAAAATCAT
Organism: Sigmodon hispidus; assembly: GCA_004025045.1. Classification (NCBI taxonomy): domain Eukaryota; kingdom Metazoa; phylum Chordata; class Mammalia; order Rodentia; family Cricetidae; genus Sigmodon; species Sigmodon hispidus. The sequence goes on along the minus strand of PVIH01006452.1, from coordinate 72,052 downwards.
ATGTACTGAATAACATAAATAAACATTAAAATCATTCCCTCTATCACAATTATGATTAAAATCAGAACACTTATAATATAAAATGTCCCATGAAAATTAGTTCATTTTGGTTTTTTGGTATTTGGGATTCAACCCAGAGCCTCATGCTTATTAGACAAATGCCTTACAAGTGAATTAAATTCCTAAGTTTTTATGCTAATTAACTCTTAAAATTTTGTTTTTGACTTCTTTTTTTATTTATATATAACTTAATTGTATATACTGACTATACCAGCTGTATACATTAGTTGATAAACATTTATCAAAATTGTAATTTATCTCATAAAATAATGAGAAAACCAAGTTTTTTGAGATAATCCACATAGCCATGACATTTTAAACATAACATTTCTTTAAAAAATCATTATGCTTTAAGTATGACATGGTGTTTTGACTACTAGGTGGAAATTGTTGGTAAACTTTTTGTGATATAAAAATAGGAATAGGAGAGTAGCTCTACATAATTATAAGAACTGATAATGGTATTGTAGCAAATGAAAGGCTCTAAGCAGCAGTTACTAGAAAGGATAGCCTATAGAATGAAAGAAAATATGTGCTAAGTATATATGTTACAGAGAAAAATATCCAGATTATATGCATAATTCAAAAACATTTAACACTAAAAAAGTAAAAAAAAAATATATTGTGGGCAAACAAAACAGACATATCTCTGAAGTATAAATGGCCCATGATATTTATTGTAGAAAAATTAAAACCAAAACTAATTGAGACTCTATATAATGCTATTAAGAATGGACCAGGGCTTAAAATCTGTACTGATATTTTATTAGATGAGAATTATGTTCTCAATATTCACTTCATCGAAATTGTATCTATATATATACCAGCTCAAGGGTAATCTGATGCATCCTAAGATCACCATGCACATAGGCACACATGCAGCTAAAAAAAATAAAATAATTATTAAACAGAAATGGTTAGAATTCAGAAAAATGTTGGCAAGTGTATATATATATAGAGAGAGAGATGATAGATAGATGATAGATAGATAGATATGTATCCACATACACTTAATATAAGCCAGTATAGCCACAAAGGAAGTCTTGTTAGAAGTTTTCTAGCTGATATTTTAAACATATTTTGTGCAAAGTATGTTCACATTTACTTTATTAAAACTTTAAAAGCCTAAAAACCAGAAGTTTTCTCCCACATTAAAATAAAAGCTATTATATGATTTTAGCTGTAATTTTCTTCAATATATTACCAAGTTAGTAAAAGTCAGGGAACAACAGAGAAATTTGCACACAAGTACATGTTGTGCTCTAAACAGATGAATAATGTAGTTAGTCCAGGTGCTTGTCAGTAGTTGAAAAAAGGCACTGTGATATTGCATATTATATAGCTGTAGAGAAAACTGTGCCATGACATCTGTAAAACAGTGAGTGAATACAAAGATCATGATGTCAAGTGAAATAAGCCAGGAACAAAGGTAGAATGGAGAATACTGGACAGGAAGAAGGAGACCAAAGTGTAGATGAAGTGGGGGGGAAAAGGAAGTCATGAAGGGTGTTGTGATCAAACAAATGGAATGGGTGAGACAAAGTATCATATTGAAGTGTGTTACACTGTATACTTCATATGTGATAATAAAGATCTTTTATCCTAAGTATGTATTTTATAAGGGAGAATTATAAAATGTAGCCATAAATTTTATCAAGAACTGAAGTCAGTAAATGTGTAGTTTCTGTTTTTTGTTGTTGTTTCAATGTTATTTTGCGATTTAGATGTACTATAGAATTTTTCTTGGATTTATTTTTTGTTTCTAAGACAAGTTTTTTTTTTGTTTGTTGGCTAGGCAGGTCTGGTACTTTCCATGTATCTCAGAGTACTCTTTTTCTTGAAATCTCTTGCTTCAGCATCTGGAGTGCCAGGATATTAAGTATAAGCATCCATGCCTGGCTCAAGAATGAGTTTTCTTTATTTTGATTCTGCTTTTTAATTTGAAAATCTCTGATTCCCAAAATGTCTAAGAACCTATTTTATACTTATTAAAATATATTAGTTGCTCTTCTGATTTTTGGACGCAAAAATTATGAATTCTAAAATAATTAATTACACAAAAATATGGAATTTAGGAAAACACTAATATCCACTTGTTAACCAATATGTATTACATCTCTGAATGTGCTTCCAGAAAAATGCTCAACCCAGGTTCTATAGTTGATATATTTTTTTCCACTAATGATTTATTTTATAAAAGAAATAAAAAATAATTAATTAAAATATTCAACAGTTTTAATTAAACATTCAATTTCTACAACTTTAGCAATTTTAATTCAGGAAGTCTCTAACCCATCACTTCATGGTCTCTTTTGTAGTTATTAACCACATCTCAGAAAACCATAATAAAATACCCATCAGTTGAACATAGACTACACATGTCCCATTTCTTTTAGTAAGCCTTATTATTATTATAAATATAATTAATGTCCTAGAAAATTTATACATGTCTTAATTTCCCAAACATTAATTTCCTTTTTCAAAAATATGGGAATAAAAAGGCTCATTAAGGCAAGGCTATAGGAAAAATTAGACACAAAGTGCTGCTTCCCACATTTTCACAGTGGCTTTCATTGATGTATGCTAGGATTACTTTTTTTTTTCCTTCTTTATTTTGTATTAAACAAAAAAAAAAACAGTAACATGAATTTAAAATGAGGAAAAGTTAACAATAACTATGAACAGGATAAGAATCATAAGCATGGCTTATCAAGGGTGGTAATGCAAATAAGATTGCTACACATATATTTACTATGTGTTCAGCTTTCCCTCTGAATTTTTTTTTCCCCATCCCTGTATATCCTCATTCAAGGTCCCTTCCCCCTCCCACCACATCTTGACATTTCTCTTCTCTGCAACTCCCCATCCCTTCGCTGGGCAGGGAGCAGACAGTCCTATGGTCCCACTGACCCAATAATGCTTGGATCAGTCTCCACTCCTGGCCAAATCCAGTTCTTTCCCCCCTCCCTCAAGAGTGAGTCAGGTGTTCCTATAGTTGGAGTGGGGTTCGAAGGGTCAGTCCAGGATGTTTCTGATCCCAAGCTGTTCAGTGGTTGTGGTTTGCCGCTTGGGCATGTTTGGCTTTTTTTTTTTCTTGTTTGTTTGTTTAGAGACTACTAGTGAGTGAGTACATCCCCTGCTTATCTCTCTGAGATTGTGATACCTCGCTCAGGAGGATATTCTCCAAATCCATCCATTTGCCTGCGAATTTTAGCATATCATTTTTTTCTTACTGCTGAGTAGTATTCCATTGTGTAGATGTACCACAGTTTGTTAATCCATTCTTCAGTAGAGGGACATCTAGGTTGTTTCCAGGTTCTTGCTATTACAAATAATGCTGCTATGAACATAGTTGAGCTAATACCTTTGGAATGTGAATGTGCCTCTTTAGGGTATATTAAAAGAAATGATAAATTGAGACGTTACATCTTGTAGGTTTCACAAACCGTTACATTACCTAACTGCAGAGATATGAGGCCTAATGTACTCTTGATTGCCTCCAACATTTTATGTTGAACTTGCTGTAGTATTTCATTAATTTTTGTTTATTTTGAGGAAACGATGTATATGTATACTCCCATCCTCCATGAGATAGCAAATGAAAATATCATTAGGCATTTTGAGGCATGGTGTTCAATTTAATTAACCATGAATAGAAAACTTCCAGATAAAGTTCTGGGTTCTGATAAGTCATCTTGATGGCCCCTATTGATTCTTGCCATTCAACCATGGGTACAGATTTCCAACATTGTCTTAGTATCTCTATCAAGTCCCTGCTCAACAACAGAACACTCACAATTCAGGTGTTGGAGAATGAGGTAGTGGAATATTAAACAGAAAGCACCAAATAAAAATTGTATGAAGAGCAAAGGATAAAACTTGGAAAGCCTTGAATCCTGGTGGGATATCCTCCCCTTTTATCACCCACTCTACAGGAAATCAGAACCAGATAACAACAAAGACAGATGGAAGAATTATTAGCCTGTGAGAAAATAAATGATATTTTAAATAACTTTTATAGAATGTAATCTTTTGGGGGCTGGAGAGATGGCTCAGCAGTTAAGAGCACCGTCTGCTCTTCCAGAGGACCCGGGTTCGATTCCCAGCACCCACATGGCAGCTAACAACTGTCTGTAGTTCCAGTTCCAGGCAAACACCAAGGCAAATAAATAAATAAATAATAAATAAATAAAGTTTAAAAAAAAGAATGTAATCTTCTACTGGAAAGTTTCTGCTACAATACAAACTGAATTATTACTTGTAACTTGTTAAAAAGTGTCTACTGTTGTAGTTGGAGTAGAAAAGAAAAGCATCATCAATGCTCTTTGGAAATGGATAAAAGCCCAGAGAGCCCAGACAAAAGCATCAGACCATATTGCTCTTTTAGAAAGTCTACCTCCATGTTTGCTTCTACAGCTGCCTCTTTCATGTTTAGCATAATTTTCAGTGTTTAAAATTAAAAGAAGTCTTAGAATAGTAATGTCTAATACTTACTTTGAATGTTTTATTAAGAAAAATTGTTTCATAAACACTTGATTCTACCAAGTACAAATACACATACATTTATGTACATATATACATGTACACCTATATGCTCACTTACACTTGCATACATATATACATGAGCATATGTATATGCACACAAACATGTAGACTTTCTCTATCCTGCCTTTCATTTGTATATATATGAAATGTTAATAATGATGATAGTATGGATACAAACACGTGTGTGTGCAAAGACATTTTTATAATTACTGTACATTTAAGTTTCTAGACATGCAAATATTTGTATTTTGAGTGAAAATAAAATCTTTCTAGACACACAAGTGAAAAGAGTAATCCTCAAGTGGAATATTTTATTTGGAGTTACCCACGTTAGGCGCTGGACATCCAAGTGAGATATTGCAGCATGCCCTAAAGGAGATGCTATGTTGCCAGGCTGAGGGGTGTTGTTCCACCCACAGTTGCTACATTGTGGCACAGCCAGTCCTCACTGCTCAGTAAATGTTCCAATAACAATAAATGGATGAATTACTTACAGAAGGTGGGTGTATGTTCTCAACCTGGAGCTTGCTCAAGGATGAGGCTTTGCTAAGGAAAGGAGCCGCTGTTAATTCACATCCTTCCCCCAACTTAACATAGTTCAAAGCAGTTGGGGCATCAGAGTAAAGATAACATGCCATTTAGATTTCGTCCATGATCCTGGAAGGCCTCCATATTACTCAAGCTCTCACTCCAGATTGAGGACTGCTCCTCCTGCCCTGTGATCTACAGCCTGGTAGCACAACCTTTGGAATGCTTTGAAGTCCCAGACGTCTCATGGCCCCTTGCCACTTTTTTTTTTTTTTTGCATCATAAAACAATGTAGTAGGTTTCTGGGCCCAAGGTGATGGAAAATTCTCTTAGTGAAGATTTGCCTACTCTAACATGAATTGTAAAGGCATGTATGAGTTGATCTGTATTTAAGATGAGGCATCCCAAAGAACATCTGTAGTGACTTATATCTACCTTAATAAATATACTTAGGAAGATGCATAGGGTGTGCTTTCCTGAAACCCATGTAGACTGATGTGCATGTAGACTGATGTGTTCCTGCCCATAAACATGTGCCTTTCTGTGTACATATGTTCCTCTTCTTATTAAATGATGACTAAAACTTGAAACATACATTAAAGAATAAAATTACATGAGGAAAGCTGCCTTGTAAACTAATTTAAACACTTCTAGAGGAATGTATTTTTTTAACATTTCATGTTTTAACCTAAACAAGAACTTACATAGTACAGTTTCTATACTACATTCATTATTATTATCTGAGCTGGCAAACTAACATAAGTTTCAGGTATTAAATATCTAACCTGTAACATTTAACTTACTGAAAAATAGAAAGCATTCAAAGCTAGAAAATAATTCTGAGCAATAAAATGTTCATTAGCAATTTCTTGGCTATTCTCTGTGACTAATGCTCAAGTAAAATACTTATTTTGTTTGTTTTATTTTTTACTGATTAGACAGTGATCAATGCATACCTTCCTAGCTGATGCAAACAAGAAGTTGTAGCATTCATTCCAGTACTCAGGCAGCATTTAGTTTTTTGGGAACTGAGATAGCAAGGCAAAAAACCCCAAACATATTAAATTTTATAACAGTATGGGTCCCTGTGTATAGAATACACTACCTTTTAATATGTACAGGAGGCTTCTCTACTCTAAAATCCCCAAAAGGCTGAAAGATGGTGTCACTATGAATGTTCCATTTCCATTGCATAGCTTTGGATTTTCCCTTTTACTTCTAATAACTGGCAAGTTATATGTGAAAATATGTGAAGGTCACTTTAAAGAAATATCTGTTTCTGCAAGTCCCTTCCAAATGCCAATGTAACCACAGTGGTTTTCACATAGTGTTTTGAAATGTCTTTACTTGGCTCTCTACTTGAAAGGCTGCACATCACCTGCAGTCCCATTACAACATCTGGTGGATGCTGGGCTAGGCCTTTTGTAAAGGCTTGTAGGCATATGGAGAAAGCCTTGATCCCTAATAACCACACAGTGTGATCTGTGCTGGGGCTTCTCACCTGCTCCTCTTACCTTATTTGCTATTAGCAAGAACTTTATGCTGAAGTAACTGCCTGTAGTGAGGTTCATTCTCCAGTGGGAGGGGCCAGAGAGCTGGTAGAGACTGTCACTATGAAATTGTTCTTTTTGAATAAACAATAATTCCAACTGTTTTGAAATATGTTTTTAAATGAAAAAAAAACACAATGAAAATAATAAAAGGATAAAAAATGTCTAAAGGTGTGGAAACTGAAGATGACGGGGAGGTTTCTGGTTTCTGGTGCTGAAAGTGGTGTTTCTGAATGGCCCCAATTACTTAATTCCTAGAAGCGTCAAAATTTCAGACAACATTCTTTTCCTCTTCTGTCCCACCTTAGACTGTAGAATTATCCTACTGAATTTAACAGGTAAATTAAGAATGTCCTGACAGTGGGTCTTCACATAGATTCTACCACCATGTTTTATATAGTTCTCCTAGGAAACACAAGATTGTTGTGAACATAAATCAATTTGTCCAAAAATTCATGTTACAATTTTCTTGAGTAGTTTTATTGTTATGCATTTCTCAAACTATAATATGATATTTGTGCACACTAATCACCTTTGCTGCTTTCTTGCAGCCATAAGGAGGAAAGGGAGAAAATAAAATATTTGTTTGTTTCTTTAAATAGTTGAGTGATACTATTCTTACATAATTGGAAGCATCTTACAATAATATTTAAGATATGACTTCATGAGAATTTAGTCACATTCTAGATAGCTTTATTTTTTCCTTTTAGACACTATCATAGATCATATTGTCTTTAGAGAAAGCCAGTCCCTGAACATCTCATTTAAGAACTGGATAATATGCAACTATATATAATTTTTCACTCCTTTATGTTGCATAAACAGGTAAATATATAAAAAAAACACTTGTGGGCTAAGTACACCTTATTGCTTCCTTTTTAACAAAAGCATTTATAGGAAAAAAGGAAGGCAGTCAATCAAAGCCCTAAGTAACTGACAAGTGGACGCCTTGACAAGGGAAGCATTTAACCTTGTAAGGTTTTACTTACAGAGTAAGGAATGCTTAACAGATGCTTACATGCTCTGTAGTCAATCAAGGCACAGAAACATTAACCATGAAAATATTTTAAAATATGTATCTTAATGGTGAAAAATAGAAAATAATACTTTAAATATTTTCAATAAATACTGGGGGTGACTACCTGTAATCCAAGCAGTGAAGAAGTAGAGACAAGAGCGTGAGCATTTCCAAGTCAGCCTCACTTTTATGGCTACATAGTGAGATTGAGGTCATCCTGGACTACATATAATTCTGTCACAAAATACCAAACCCAAATGTATATCTTTGGTGATCTATTGTACATTTAGTAAAATTAGTATGAAATATCAGAGGACAGAATCACCCAAAGCCAAGTCACAAAGGTCAGGCAGTGGTGACCCACATCTTTAATCCTATATCTCAGGAGACAGAGATCTGTCTGGATCTCTGTGAGTTCAAGGCCTAACAGCCAGGCAGTTGTGGTACACCCTTAGTCCCAGGACTTTCAAGGAAGAGGCAAGAGACATTCTGTGAGATTGTGGTCAGCTTGGTCTGCAAAGAAAATTCAAGGACAGCCAGGACTGTTCACAGAAAACCCTGGCTCAAAAAACAAAACAAATGACCTCCCCCCACCCAAACAAAACAAAACAAAAGGCGTGAGAGACGGCTCTGTGTAGTAGCACAAATTTGGGTTGTATTAAATGAGACTCAGAGCCAAATATAGGGGAAAGGCTGAAATATCAGAGAGAGAAAGCACCACAGTTAATTCTCTCCCACAGTCAATTCTCTCTTGCAACTTCCTCAGCCTCACTCCTGGTCTCTTCTGCCTGTTGCATCTGACAGTTGCTTCTGATTCTGCCTGTTTTCTACAACCATTATATACCCTAACACATCCAGGTTAGGATAAAGGCTTATAGCCTTGAATTTACAGAAACAGAAGAAGTTTATGGGAATAAAGATGTAGGTCACCACTCCAGGTTTTACCTGTGCTTGGACTAAAGGTGTGTGTGATTGACTGAGCTGTTTATCCTTGTATTCAAGGATCAAGGATTTCCTGAGCTGTCTGCCTAGGATTTGACTGTGTGGTCTCTCTGATATCCCAGGATTTTTCAAACATCTACAGTTCTGCCTTTGATATTCCAGACATTTTATTAAATATACAATATATCACCACATATACATACATTTTACTAGGATAAAATGTCCTGGACAGTTCATTGTACTTATTCACTCCTTATCTATGGGAGGCCCAAGTTTGTTGTTGTCTTTAAAAAGGAACTTCCTCACCTCTTTCACATATTACCCTTTCTACCCTCTCCATCTATCCCTTTTCTCCCTCTGCTTCACCTTTCTCTTCTGCATCAACCCCCTTAACTCCAATCCCTTCTGCCCCTTCCCGTTCCACTCTTCTCCTCTCCATGCCTAGAAACACAAGTGCCTTGTAGTTAACAATGGGAAGTTTTGCCACTATAAGCATTAAATTGTTTAAGACTATTGTTAAGATATAAATTAAAATCCTAACTTGTAATAGAAAAGCCTGTATTTTGTGCCTTCACACAGCTCTAATTCCATGTATCAAATACTATGGATGATGCTGAGACTTTTATTAGCTATGGTTACACTTATTATACTTAAGGAAATGAATTCTTACCATTCTTTTTTTTTTTTCAGATGTTTGTTGATTGCAACACTAATGACTCAGACTGTCTTAGAAATAATTTGTGAATTTATTTAGATAATAATGTTAACATTCACCAATTAGCATTTACAATTTCAGTGCAGTGATAGTTTTACTAGTTTATAAAATTAATAGTACATGGCACTTTTTGTTTTTTAATTTTTTGAAATTAAAATGTAATTCTGCTTACTTTTTCCACTTTCTTCCTAGAATTCCTCCCATGCCTCACCCTTCGCTGCCTTTAAACTTACCGGCCTCTTTTTCCTTAAGTTTCACTGTTAATCTCTCTTGTGTTTCTCATTTTTCATGTTAAACTCTCTCTCTCATTATCTCTCCAGATCTCTCTTTTTTTTACCCATTTTTAAAGTTATTAAAAAAATGCAACATACAAAAAAACCAACCAAACAAAAACCCCCAAACCAAAAAGGACAGGTTAGGTGTGGCTGGTACATGCCAGAATTTGAAAGTTTAATGCAGGAGAATCAGAAATTTGAGCTCAGTTTTTTATTATTTGAGGAAGGGAAGGAATGAATAAACACACACATATGTAAGAAAATCCATGAGTACTAATATAAATAAGTCACACTCATATATATTAATTATTTATTAAAAACACTTCAAAGCTTTTATTGATAAAAACAAATATTACAAATAATTAGACACTTATTACATATAAATACCCATTGAAATAAGTTTTGTTAAAGATTAATATTCAGTCATAAATTGTAAAACAAAATTTTAAAATATCTAAGAAAAGAAAAGTAAAACAACAAAACCTGAAATTCTATTTCTATGTCAAAGCAAGTAGCTAACTGGAAATAACCCCAGGACTCACAGCCCTCTTTGGAAGCAGTCAATCCCATAGCAATCTCTATGACAGTTTCAAATTAAAGAGGTGTTTCTGAATCAAATAATTGAGTTTTGTTTTGTTTGTTTTTTTAGAAAGGGAGCAAGATTCTCTAGTTATGTCATGAAAAACAGTCGCCTTTTCCTCCTGAAAGCACTATTTTGCCAACTCATTGCCCCAGAACACTATTTAGTGATAGCCCTACCTCCCGTGGTAAGTAAAGAAAACACTTCCTTCCATTTCTTTAACCACAGGGTGGAAGTTTTGTGCTTTGTTAATTAGACTTAAGGTATTTTCTTGGTTAAAAATGGTACTGCTTCTAGTTACTCACTTTCGTCCAAAGAAATATCTGAGATTGAAAGGACATTCTCCTAAAATGTGTTTATTTCAACAGAACACTGTAATTTGGACACAAAGTTTGTTTACAAGTATGGATTTCTCAGCATTCTTGAACCATGTTTGCATCTAGATCTACATTCTTTTTCTCTGTTTTACTCTACTAGATAAATATGTGACTGTGCTTAAACACATGAATGTTTGAGTGTGTGGAGAGAGAGAAGGAGTGGAAGAACCAGAAAGAATCATGGAATATCTCAGAAGAAACAGATGAAAAATGGGTCTGGGAATAAGGAAATTGAGAGATAATAAGGAGTAGAGAAGAAGAACGAGAACTCTAAGATATGAGCAAACGTTCAAAGAGCTAGATAAAGACAAATAGAGAAGTGAATAAATTCGTGATGTTCACATAAAGAAATGGGGAAGACATGTTTAGTTAGAATTGCATACTTAATAAAATGCCCAAAATATGTTTGTACAATACTCTCATACAGTATGCTACAGTAGTCTCTGGAACAATCAATTGTCAAACCTCAGAAGATACTTCTAGCTAGTGCTATAAAAAGCTTGGCTCATGAACACAGTCCTGTGAACCATTGACCTAAAAGCATAAAGCCAGGTGCTCAGTTTTGGCTACTCATGGAATCACCAGGAATTATCCCAAACATCTGGTCTAACTTTAACTCTTCAGACAGATACTCTTATTAAAGAACGTACCCACAAAAAGACTTTGCCCGTTTTCTTCTTTGAGCTGTGGCTCCTCAAGACTTCAACTCTCATGGAATACATACAAAAGTCCACTTCTAGACACTACATAAGCCTCTCATAGAGCCACTATTAAAGCTATCAATATTTCATTAATATCTGCACCAATGTAAATACAGTCCAAGAAGAATTTAGTGCTTCTGCACTGTGGTAGTTTGAATGAATTTGGCTTCCATAATATCACAGGGAATGGCAGTATTAGGAGGTATGACATGTTTAGAGTTGGTATGGCCTTGATGGAGGTAGTGTGTCACTGTAGAAACAGACTTTGAAGTTTCATAAGCTCCAGATACTGGTCAGTGAGTCATTTGACTTGTTGTTTTCTGCAAGATGTAGGACTGTCAGCTAACAGCACTACAACTTCCTGCATACCATCATGTTCCTACACTTGATGATAATGGACTGAACCTCTGAAGCTTTAAGAGAGATACCATTATAATATAATTACAAAACACTATGTTTTATTTTATAAAAATTTCCATAGTTGTGGTATCATTTTACAGCAAGAAAATCTCTAATGAAAACATGCACACAGATATAGGACAGTGTCCACAAGTCTGTGTGAGAGTACTGGGAGAGAACAGGAGTGTTTTACAAGTCTAGAAGAAGAGATGAGTACTCCTAATCTCCAAGAGAAACTCTCAGTAAGTCCTCACATTGAAACTTGATTCTGACCTCCTTTACTTCCTTTGAATCTTAGTGAGAGCATATATTTGTGTGTGGTGTGTGCATGTGTAATGGTATTTAATGTGTATGGGTGTTTTATCTATACATGTATTTATGTACTAAATGATAAGAGAGACCAGAAGAGAGCAAAAGATATCCTAGAGGTGGATTACAGAGTTGGGAGTTACCATATGGGTGCTGGGAATTGACAGTATCCTCTTACAAAGAGGTCAGGCCTCTTAACCCTTGAGACCTCTCTCTAGTTTTGCAACAGATTTTTAAAACTAATGAGGTAGAGTAGAAGACCCAATTAAATTTTGAATGTTTCATACTGGACTTTTATCTTCTTACCCAACCTAATAAATGTAGGTGATGTTGTCTTATCTAGAGAACTTATAAAATAAATACCTTACATCATCTCTAACAAGAAAGCTTCAAGTCTTTGGTGTAGGAGTTCTGCTAAGCAACTGAGTTTGCAAAAAAAGGGTAGTAATGGTGTTGAAGTTTCTCATTGCAGCCACCCACTCACCTATGAAGCAAAGATTCAAATGACTGGTTCATGGTGATTTTCTGACATTGGATCCTGAAGAACAGAGTTATAAACACATTTTTCTGTAAGAGGATCTCACTGACTGGTCAAAACTTGAGATTTTTTTTTATATTGCTATAAACTTTTCACATAAAACTTATGAGAAAATACTATTAATATTGAACACAATCTTCTTAATTTAATTTCACAATTGAAGACAGTACTTTAAAAACAAAGGACGCCTACATCACATCAGTTTTTCGTTGCTCCATAAAAGCCACAGCTCTATTAAAGGGAAAAGAAGTGCATACTATTTCTGAGCAACTAAGAACACCAAGGGTAAAGAAAAGACATTATCTCATTGCCTAATTATTTTTTTTTAATGTTACTATCCAGAAAGATGCTCCAATGTAATTCTCCAACACTCTTAAAATGGGATCCCATGGCAACTGGAAAATTGGTAATTTCAATAAATGGGGGGGAAATATCAAAATTAAAATATGCACCTTGAAAGAAGCATTTTCAGTGCAATCTGTATCTGTTGCCATCTGAAGGGGATGATGATAATACTCCTTAGCACTTTCAAAGAACAGTTCTGAAAAATGAGTATTTTTAGTAACTGATTTATCAATCGCAAGCTTATTATCTTTCTTGGAATCCTGTCTTCCTTAATTGCGACATTTGCATTTGGAAGTCCCTTTGAATCATCTTATGTTCTGTGATCATTTGTGAGTACAATAACAAACAGAGCTATTTGGAATGTGTTCACTCATCCTAATTAGCAGAAGCCAAGACCCTCTCACAGACAATTATGAAGACAGGTGTTCTCCATGAGCTTTTCTTTCTCTAGTTTGTGAGAAACCCACTTGGTGATATGATCAGATTTCCTTTTAAATAGCAATAAAAAGTTAAAATAATTGTTCCCCTGGGTACCATCCTCATGAATTGAAACCTGTATTATCATTCTGATTTGATGGTGAGATGGATGATGGCTCTGTCTGCCTGGTAGATTGGGAACTGAGTTATACTAAGCAACCCCAAATGCAGAAAGATAAGAAATACAATAAGATATAGGTCCATTAGGAGGTACTTCTTTCATTTTAGAAATTAAAATTTAATCCAACATAAGTCCTGAATGTTCCATTGATTTGTTAATATTTTACCCCTATTCTGATGTTAGTTATGAATTTCAAATCATTACTTGCTAATCCTTTAGAGAAGTATAAATTACAGTCTTTATTCATTACCTTGGTCTGCACTTTATTAATTACATACTTTAATAACTTGTTTATGAGCTCCCATTTAGACAGATTTGTAATTAATAATAGATCATAATTGTGAGCAGTCTTTAGCACATAGGGACTCCTCTTTCTATTTTCTTTCTATTTTGTATTCAATGTATTTAGATTATATTCTTTGCCCTCTCCAAATTCCTTTCAGCCCTCTTCCTACCTCCTTATCCATCCAACTTTATGTTCTCCCTATTTCTATCACTCAAGAAAAATAAAAAAGAAGCAAAGAAAACAAACCCCTAAAAGCCAAAATATCAAACCAAAATTAAAAACCAAATACACACAAACAATGGAATCCTATTGTGCTGCGTGAATTCTGGTTGTATTAAAAGAAACTCAGAGCCAGATATTGGGGAAATGCTGAAATATAAAAGAGAGGAAACACCATAGTCAAATCTCACCCAGCTATCTTCCAGCTTCCACACCCTTGCTCCTTGTTGCTTCTAATTCTATGCCTGCTTTAAATACCTTCTTCTCCCAACTGTTGAGCATCCAGGTTAAGATTAAAGAGGTGGAATACTACTATTTGGTAGTTAGCCTTGAACTCACAGAAACACAGAAACAGCTCCTTCTCTAGAGTTATGAGATTAAATGTCTGGCACCACTACTGCCTGCCTGGGAGCCTAAAACTCCCTCTGTAAACAAAGCTGGCTTCAAACTCAGGTCTGCTGGGATTAAGGCATAGGTTACCACACCCAGCCAAGTATATGTCATCATTCCTGGAAGAGATTCTGGGAATCCTGTGCTGGGATTAAATATGTGAGTTACCACTCTGATCCTCCTGGATTGATTGTGAGTAGATATCTTTTCTGATATTCCAGACTGGTCTTATTGAATATATAGCATATCATCACACTATTGTGACTAAATTATTCCTAAACATGAGGCCTCCTTGGGGTGTGGTGGATAAACCTAGTGGCATTCTTTGGCGAAACCTGATTTTCCTTTTTCTATCAGGTATCATCAGTCTTAGAAGCTTTTTTATATGGGTGGGATTTTGTCTACTCTTCCATTTCTCATTGCTGACATTTTTCCTGGTTTGAACCTATACAAGTCTTGTGTATTCTAACATTCTCTGTGAGGTCATATTTGCATCATTCCGGTTGTGACTAGGTGATGCTGTTTCCTTGGAGACACCTGAATCTTAGAACTTTCCTGCCTCCTACTCTGCGTTGATCCCTGAGCCTTGAGAGGAGGGCTTTGACGAAGACACACCATTTTCCTTTCCTTATCGGTTTCAGATTTTCCTCAGTCTCTTCTTTTTCTCCATCCCCTATTTCTTCATCTTCTTTTCAATTGCTGCCACCACCTTTCTCTACCCTCCATTATTCCTCCTTCTTTTCCTCCTTCCTTCCTTCCTACCTTTCCTCCCTCATTTCCTCCATTCCTCTCTCCCTAATTCCTTCTTTTCTTCTGAGTCCTCTTCCTTTCTTTCTTCTGCCTGTCCTTCCTTCCCTCCCTCTCTCCTCCCAATTTCCCTCCATCGTTTCCCGCTCCTCTCCTTCCTCCTTCTCTTTTTCTTTCTCTTTCCCTTTACCTGTTTCTTATGTTTTCTCTTCACTGTTTTCCTTCTTTTTTTCCCAAATTCACTTCCCATTTACCTTTCTCTTTTTATTCATTGTAATTTAATGTTGATAATACATAGTTTGTTATTCCACTAAAATTTCAACTCCTGTATTCTTGAAGTTTACAGAGTACATCTTCAAAAATTTATGAACAGAACCTGGCAATAATACAGTTTAAATTTGTTAGGAGAGAAGGTTAAAGCAAAATTTTATGAATAACATTTAGGTATAGCAGTTTAAAATTAGTGCTAGATACGATATACACACATAGGTAATAATTTTTACTTTATCTTGTAGATATTTTTGTAAATAATTAAAACTACCATTACTTTATACAGATTTATAACATGTCAATACTAGTCCACAAATATTGTTTGTTTGCTATATAAACAATTTACAAGTACAAAAAGAAACTGAATACACTGTACCAACACTCAGCAAAGAATATGCATGAAGCCATTAATGTTATATTTCCAATTAATTAGAATAACTAGAAAGAGGCTTAGAGCAAATATAAGGAAATGAAATTTTATTTGATGAAAATCAAGCTCAAATTTATAAAGAGAGTTACAAAATATTAAAAGTAGACGGAGAGGGTTTATATGGTTTCTTTGCTTAACACACTATGGACTTTTTATTGCTTTTATAGTTTATATCTGGACATGTATTTAGTTTCCAGATCTCATAATGAAGAGAACAAATTCATTTAAATCAGGTAAAATGCTAAGTGAAAGATGAAAGCAAGTTACTGGTTTGCATAGAAAATGGCTTAAGTCCATAGTGGAACCAGGATTTCCATGTGTTCAGGGACAACCAAGTTAAAGTCACTATATATTTGAAGAGATGTCTTCATTGCTGTTACTGGGTTTGAAAGGAAAACTGTAATTTTAGCACTAAACATTTTTAAAATTCATGGTCTAGTTCTACAAATGCTGATCTACTCAGTTTTATTCTTACCAAAAATGTATACATTTGCATCACAGGAGAGATTCAGTCTTCCACACAATTTAGAAATCTGGAGGAAGAACATTTGAACCATTTCCAAAGGTCACACAGAGAGTAAATATAAAGCCAATAATTAATTTTAGGTATTTACCAAGTAGCCCAGACTCTAGGTTTTACTGTTTCCCTGAATATCCCACTCTTAAAGTTACTGATAAAACTCAATACTTGTGCAAAATAGAGAGAATGAGCCATGTGTAGAGAAGGCAGAGAATTGTTGTTTCTTCCACCTTGGAACTCTAAGAATAGTATGATTCCAAAACACAAGGCTGGAGACTATCTCCCATGACTTGGCCAAGGATATTGCAAGGTATCCATGCTCCACTAAAAAACAAAAAACAAAAAACAAAAACAAACGAACAAACAAACAAAAAATACAAAGTCCACAGAATATGTACTTTTAGTCATCATTCTGTCAATATATCTTGTCTTTAAATATTTTTAGTTTGCCTTCCACAAAACAAGGTGATATCCTCTGTTCTTACTTTTGGCTGTGATGTTATTTTACTTCCATTTAGGTAATATTTATGGTGCAAATCAGCAAATGGTCAGTAAAAATATTAAGAAGAAAATCATATATACAGTACTTTGGATGTCATTTCAAAATACTCAATGTATTCATGAAGAAATTGAGAGAAATATGTGACTCACAGTCAGTGGGTGCTGACAGATAAGCAATGTTCAATTTGTAAGGGAGAGAAGTTTTATAACAATGGTGGTGGGTGACATCACTGAAATAAATATACACTATTAAAGTATTGTTTATTACCTCTGTGTGAAGTAATTCTTCATTAAAAAGAATGACTGGACATGTAATACATTCAGGATTTGTTTGTTATTCCTCCTGCTCTCCTATAAATTTCATTCAGGCTTTTTTATTTTCATTTAACTCTATGGTGTTAATGAATGCGTCTATATTCTTCTATTGGAATTGTTCTGTATTTGTGTATACAGTAAAGAAAGTGATCAGGAAAATACCAACCTAAATTTAAATAATTTGTCCTTTACAGAAGATTTCTCCTTTAAGGAATGTAAACACAATACATACAACATGCAAGATGACTTAAAATATGAAGCTCAAAATATGAAAGTTACCTAATTTACAGTAAGTCCTGACAGAGGGCCAAATACTAAATGCAAACATATATTAGCATTGTGTGCCTGTGTGGTATGGTGTGGTGTGGTGTAGTGTGTGTGTGATTAATTATCACTATAAATTTTCAAGTTCAGCAGAGACCAAACCAGAATAGTATACTTTTCAATTACATGAAGATTTGTATTTATTTGTTAACGCAAAGGACTGTTGATATCAATTGGAGTCTGAGAACTCCATGGGTTTCTGTTGCCCTTACAATAGAAACCCATGCTTTTGGCTTTGTCAGCTCCCCAGTCTTTCTTTTTTTTTTTTTTTTTTTTTTTGAACAAAACAAGCAGTTCATTTGTTATCAACTAGTCCTGCTCACTGGGCCTGCTCCGAGGTGTGCTCAGTACACCCAGTGAGACTCCACTGGAGAAGCGGGTATCATTTACAATAGCTTCTGGCTTAGGGGTGAAGCTTTGTGTCCAATTCTTCTCCATGCTTGGATTTTTGTGTGGTTTGAAGCAGTTCTGGCCCTGTGCATGCTGCCACTTAGACATGGAAAAGATCTACCAAATCAATCATATTACTTAACTCATCCCTCAAGGCTCAGAGATTCCTGTTGAAGAGGACAGAAGACTGTGTGAGCTAGGGGTGGTGGATGACTCCAAAGATGACTCTCCCCAGTCTTTCAAACCATCTACATTTACTCACTGTTTCTATCTGACATAAGGTTTACATGTTTCAATACTGTTTTTAATGTCTGAAGGGCTCACTTGGAGCATTCTGGATGACACATTTCTGAAACCACCTGTTTTAACACATCTCCCTTAGAATATCTCAACAGATATTTTGAACAAGTTTGAACCATAAAAAATAAAACAAAAGAAGTTGAATCTGTTTTTAAT
The DNA here is from genome assembly GCA_004025045.1 of Sigmodon hispidus. Taxonomy (NCBI): domain Eukaryota; kingdom Metazoa; phylum Chordata; class Mammalia; order Rodentia; family Cricetidae; genus Sigmodon; species Sigmodon hispidus. The sequence continues at coordinate 53,724 of PVIH01006452.1, read as the reverse complement.
TGTTCTTTTGAAGCTGTTCATATGGAAAGTCTTATGAACGTGGGTGAGAATTTGTGAAAAATGCCTTAACATACTTTAATCACTGTGCCAAACATTTTAAATTTGTCCTCGACTGTCTATTCTTTTGAAATAATGATGGATTTTATCTCTAAAGCTCAGGATGCTCTATACTTATACAGGCTATACCACACTCTGAAAGCATGGAAGATTTTCCTTTCTCATTCACTGTCTTTTTCACTGTCTAAGCTTTATATTTATTTAATTTAATATATTTAGATTTATTTACTTATTGTACATGTATGAGTGCTTTGCCTGTGTATATATTTGTGCGTTGTATGTGTGCTTGGTACCATTGGAAGTTAGAAAAGAGGTTCAGATCCCTTGCACCTGTAGTTACAGATGACTGTGAGTCACCTCACACTGTGTATACTGAGAAATGAACCTGGGACCTCTGCAAGAGTAGCAAGTGCTTTACCACTGAGAAATCTCTCAACACCTTCTGGACTTTATTTTAATTACCTACAATTAAAAGAATAGTAAGAAAAAACATTTATGAGAAGACAAGTATTACCTTATGAAGAAAACTATTGAATATGGATATTTAATTCTCTGGTAGCAGACAATGGGTATAGATCCCTAGTCTGATGCAACACTTGGGAGTGTTCTGGCAACTCACTACATCTCCAGGACTGCATTCAGGCAGTCTTACGTATTAGTGTGTGAAGCTCAGGCTCAGGCTCATCACTTTTAGCATTTTCAGTTTCCAAAGAAGCTTGAATTCATCAGTTACTCTGATGTGAGGACTGACCTCTGGATGAACCATATTCTTCATCTGATTTTAAAGTAAACTAATTCTGGACTCCTGTCCTGAAAACCAGAACAATTCATCTAAGTGATAGTAAATTGTGGTTGGATGGAGTGATCTGAAGTAAACAACACCTAGACAAACTGTTCTTTGGGATGTCTGCTGTCTTTCCACTGAAATTTGCATGACTTATATTCAGACAGATCCTCTGATGGTGAGTTTTGGGCTACATATTTCCTAGGCTGTAATAACTGGCTATCCAGGCAAAATAATGTGAGTGATGCTTAAGTCACTTTGTACATGTGATTAACATCTGGAAGGGAAAGGCTTAACCATGAAGGAGGAGAGGAGATGGTGAGTATGAGAGAGTTGGGTGAGAAAGTAAATATAAATCAAGTGTGTTAAAAGTCACACAGATACTTAGTGTTTTGTCACCTAATTTAAAGTAGAATTTATAAACTAAAGTAGGATGTGACATACTGTGCATGGCCAGACATTGCTGTTTCTAAAAGTTATGTAATGCTAAACAATAAACTCATTGCCAGCTATAAATAACTCTATGTGAGTTGTTGATCAAAGATGCTCCAGAGATTCTGCAAACCATGCAGTTTTCTGACATCCTTACTTGCTTGCCAGAATTAGATGACAAGACCCCATTGCTGAAGACAAATCAAACTTCTTAGCAAATTACACAAAAATCAACCTGGAACTGAGCGTGACCTTTCCTCCCTGATAGTGTTCAAGAGACATCAGTGACATATCCTGATTAAAACTCAGAGTTTCTTAACTCAAAATTGGATATCTGCTTCTATGCATATACCATAGGAATCTTAGAAAGCATTCAGGTTTCATGCGGCAACACACACACACACACACACACACACACACACACACACACACACCCTCACATCATTTAATTGTTACATTAAATAAAATTTAAAAATCAAAACATTACTTAAAGTAGCTTATGTGGACAGAGAAAAATAACATTTTTAAACTGGTGGTAAGTGGAGGAAAAGGATTATGTATCAGTTACAAATAGCAACAGAGATAAACATATAGACAAGATAAAAGTAAGGACAGTGGTAAAGAGTGAGGAAAACAGAGAAATAGAATTATAACCTTCATCATGGGTACCAGTGAAAGACAATATCATCACAGATTCCAGTACCCTGTGGTATTTTTGGAAATTATGATATAATTCACCCAGGGAACTGTGATTGTTATCAGAGATGTAGTAACAGGGATGTAAATTTTTCAGGCCTAGACATTTTCCATGTGTTCAATGAAATTGGAATGGTTTTAAATGTCATAAGCCCAACTCTACTTAAAACATATATTGTACACTCCAAAGTCTCAAGCAAAAGCGATGTGAGTTTGCATAAGCTTCAAAAGATAAAAAGCTAAGTGTTAATGCCATTATTATAAAGTCTTATAATCAAAAATAATTATTTTACTAACTTACATTTAATTTCTGGCATCCCCTTCGCAGATTTATGTTGTTCAAGAATCTATGAATTAATTAAAACTTATGTTGCCAACATTCAGCAAGATCGTAAACTATACTACTTCAATATAACTGCATGCTAGGTTTATTTATTTTTTCTATTTCTCTGCATGTTTGTTCCATCCTTTACAAAATTTTGGCAGCTGAAACATCAAATTCTGGAAAGGAAGGATGAGTGGGTACTTTGCTTTGAGAAGTGCTTTTGAAATGGGTATTTAAGGTTATTTAAGAAGTTATTTACAGAAGTAGATTGGATAAAATAGCAACATACACCATGAAAGTGGTGGCCACAGCAACTTCTTTTCTCTCTCACAGTACTGAGAAGCACTTATGATAATGACTGGAAAAGTGGTAAACTCACTCAGCTGGAAGCATAAGACTCATTCAATTTCACCTGAAATGAGTGTGTTACTTCTTTTCAGTTGGGTCATGTCTTCAATTTATCTTTTAGAGACTACACAAATTAGACAAGGGTAATTTTTTTTTTTTGGTTTTTGCTCAATGAATATTCTGAAAAATAGATTCACCAAAATAAAGAAATAAAATCAGTATTTATCTTTTTTTCATTTACATAAGTCTTTATTGACTCTTTGGAAATCTTACATCATGGACCCTAATCTCACTCACCTCTCAGTCCTTCCATATCTGCCACACACTCCTGCAGCATGTCCCACCAATTAATTTAAAATAAAACAAAACAAACAAAACGTACATTTTCCCTCCCTCTTTCCAACACCTCTTCTTTCTTCCTAATGCCATTGGGAGCTGCAGTGTGTCTCTCAGTATACCTCTTTTCAATCATTCCCACCCATAAAATGTTTATTGCAATGGTTTATTGGTCTGGTTCAAGGCCTTTGGCCCACCATCCTCACTGGCTTCTCATTGAAATCATTCTCAGATATCCTACTGTTGTGCTCAGTCATGGCAATCCTACAGTTATTGTTCTGCAAGACCAGTCTCTTTATGCACTCTATCAAGTCATAGATGGGACAGATGTTATGATGTTCCAACCCAAGGCCTATAATGTGAGTCTGGTGGTAGCTGATCTTGTCAATCTGGGACACTAAGACTGCTCCCTCAGGTAAGAGTCAGAGTCATCTCTCTGAGGCACATGACATCTGGGCCAGCTCTCCCACACCTGTGGAGAGGGGTGGGGCTATCTCTCCTGATTGTGGCTGGAGAGTCAGCTACTCTGCTGCAGTGTTCAGTGAGAAGCAGAGAAAGCTATAATGGGGGCCAGTGAGAGACAAAGCTGGTTCAGCATGACCCTTGGATTTTAATAAGCATAGTTTCTATGAAACACTATGGTTAATATGAGCCATGGATATCAATCCAGATCTGGGCTGCTGCTTATCCATGAAGCCAAAATTGTCCCTCAGAAGTCATCAAACCCAGATGAAATTATGGCTCCATTTGGCTGGACAGACCACCTAGATCCAGATCAGCATGGCCCTAGTGGCAACACAGCCCCCAGATACCAACATTGCCACAAATTGCAGCCAAGATCCAGGGTGTCCATGTGGCCTTTGATAGTACAATGGGACACAGACATTAACACAGATCCTTACTATGGTAGGACCTCAGACATAGCTCTTGGTAATCCCTGGGCTTGGGTGTCACCATGGCCCCAGGTGGCAGCACAAACCACATGGATTGGCAGGAACACCTTGGCAGTAAGATCTTCTGACACCAACATGGACTCAGGGAATGTCCGAGAGCCCTGGCTTTAGCATTGCCTTCATTGGTATCAGGAATCACAGATATCAATACAGACCCTGGCTGCAGTATGACCACAGAACTAGACATGGGCTTTGGAAGCAGCCCAGGCCAAGATAACAACATGGACAATATATGTCTTGATAAAATATGTATTTAGCAAACTTTATCTGTTCCCAATTCTACTTGATAACTTCAAAGATATTACACACAAATTTCTGCTTACTATGTATTTGTCAAATAAATGAAGGTTTAAACATGTGTACTCAGTAATTAGAAACAGAATCCCTTCATCTTAAAGGAACAGTATGCCTGTACTTGGAAGAGAACATATCCCTTAATTATTACCTTAATAAAAATTTCTATTTTCTTTTACTTGCTCTCTAATTACTTATGTTTAATACTCTTATACCATTTTTCTAGCATTCAGTAGCTGTAAAAGAATTGAGTAGACTTTATTTATACACTGACATTGTAAATGATGAGGCAACAATAACAGCTTGGGAGTAAAGATGAAATTTTTGTCCATTGTGTTTCAGGTTAATGCTTAGGTCTAATTTCAAAACTGCAAAAATTGTAAGTAATGGGAATAGAAGCAATCTACCATCAGGAATGAAAAAGAATTGGAATAGTTTGTCAATAGTACTTGTTTCAAAATGTTTAGATGAACAGGCAATGAACAAAGTTTCAATACTCACCCAAGACCAGAGGCTCAGTATATACAATTCATCTGACAAAAATGTTTTCCAGCATACCAATTCCCTATTCCAAATACCTACTGTGATGGGAAATACTTCAGATCTTTTAAGAGCAGAAGTTTAGAACAATTTCGAGTCAACTCTCAAGGTCTCTTCATAGGAGATGATTGTACATTTTTAGCAAATATTTGATAAGAATAACTGTCAAAAAACCAATACTATCTTTGGAGGATATTATAAAATGACTTACAGAAAAATAAATGGTACATATACACCTGATATAATGAGGAATAAAGATATTGGGGCATAACAAAGATTTTAGACATGCAGATAACAGTTTACAAGCTTCTTCTCCCTGTCATGAATAGCTAGATAGCAGGTAGAAATATATTTAGAAATATAAATTGATCTGTTAATAACATATGATGGCTAGAGAGGCAAGTCTCTTGTTATAAATGCATAAAATCCTTGAGAATTCTGTATGCTAACATGTTGATGAATAAAGAAATGAACAAGCATGAACACAAAATTCAGTATTTTTCTTCTTAAAGTTTTTTAAGCATATGTTAGATCTTTGCTGAAAAAAGATTTATGCCATTAAATACAGATTAAAATGAGTCTACATCTTTGTCATATGGGTTACAAATACTGGTAAAAATTAATATACATAAATTAACACAAGAGGTTTTTGTCTAGTCATGTACCCAATGGAAGAGAATATTTGTGGAAAGTCCATAAAAAATCTGCAGTATTAACATTCATATTTGCTAAAATTTTCTAGAAACCCAAATATATATGAGAAAATATTAGCAATTTTAGCATGTGAGTGATATGAAAATACAAATATATGTCTACAAAGGTACAAATAGAATGGAATCACCTCTGTAGAAATAAACTCTGGAAGACTCACATATCCTTAGCACCTATTGGACAAAGAGTGGATACCTAAGATACACAGTCCCCCAATACCTATTAGATCAAAATCTGCTACCTGATTCCCACAATTTGTCAGCACCTATTGCATCAAAAGGTATTACCCAAGACTCACAATTCACCAGCACCTACTAGATCAAAAGTTCCTATATGATCAAGAGATCCTTCTGGATCAAGATCATATTAGACCAAGATTGGATCCTTGAGACACAATCATTGCACAAAGAACAGATCACTGTGACACAGAATACTACCACCAAGTGGACCAAGAGCCCAGATTAGACAAAAAGAAGGTTCTTGGAATACAGACATGGCCAGAACAGACTGCAGCAAAATCAGCTACCTGAGATACAGACAAATCTTGCATTGATCTAAAAAAGCAATGGACAGAACCAGTGCAAGAACATAAATAGTAACATAAAGAATAATAATATGACAGCACCAGAATCTAGTGGTTCTACAAGAACTTATCATGACAATGTAGAAGGAGCAGAAGGAAATGACCTTACAAATAAATATTAGGATGAGGAAATCGGACTTGCCTAGAGTGGATGCTGAGCTAAAACACCTTGGGACCTCTTGCACTTTGTGGGGGAGGGGATTGGTGAGTGGGGAGGAGGGAGGCTGAAGACTGACCTGGAAGGGTCAGGAGGGAGAAGAAAGTTGTAACAAGGGGATACATGGATAAAAAAATGAGACTTTATTCCATAAAAATAAAAAACCCACATCTTTATGGAAGTAATAGAAGCCTTAAAAGAGAAAATAAAAAATAACTCCCTTAGAGAAATAGAGGAAAAGACAAATAAAAAAATGGAAGAGATTGACAAATCCCTTAAAGAAAATTAAGAAAATCATGAAAAAAAATCAATCAAGCAGGTAAAAGAAATATTTCAAAATTTAAAAATTGAAATAAAAGCAATAATGTAAACACAAACTTAGGACATGCAGGAAATAGAAAATTAAAAACAAAGAACATACTCAAGACAGCTCTGTGCTACATAAGGTTTATTTGTGTAGGCAGCATCAATCTCTCAAGTGTGTACATTCTGAGACCTTAAAACAGCTGCTGTGTCTAGTAGATTGTATTATCTTCTATTCATTGATTTCTTCATGAGAAAAATGGAAAGCGATCCAGCACTACAGACCACTGGGAAGACTAAAGGATTTATAGAAGAAAAATAAATTTGTTATTTTTATTTAAAAAGAGAACTGGAACTATAGATGCAAGCATAACCAACAGAATTCAAGAGATAGAAGAGAGAATCTCTGGTATAAGATTTGATACTGGAAATACATAGTCAATCAAAGAAAGCACTAAAACCAAAAGTAATAACAAAAAATGTCCATAGAACACCATGGAAAGGCCAAACCTAAGAATTACAAGAATAGAAGGAGAAGAATACCAACTCAAAGAAACAGAAAATATATTCAACATAATCATAGAAGAAAACTTTCCATATATATATATATATATATATATATATATATATATATATATAGAGAGAGAGAGAGAGAGAGAGAGAGAGAGAGAAATCCAAAATCAAAAAGGGAGGCATAACAGGATATACTAAGAAACTCCAGAGAATCATAAGGTCCATATTTCAAAATTTAAATGGAAAAACCTAAAAGAAATGGACAGCTTTCTGGAGAAGTATAACTTACCAAATTAAATAAAGACCAGATAAATGACCTAAATAAACCTATAACCCCAAGTAAATACAAGCGAAGCTGATATTAAAAGTCTCCCAAGACAAAAAAGAAAGAAAATAAAAAGCCCATAGCCAGGTTGTCTCAGGACAGAAATCTACAAGATTTTCAAAAAGGAACTAATACCAATAAACTTCAAATTGTTACTCACAATAGAAACAGAAGGAACACTGCCAAATTCTTCTTATGAGGCTATAGTTACCCTGATACCCAAGCTACACAAAGCTGAAACAAAGAAAAAAAATTAAAGAACAATCTACCCTCATGAACACTGATACAAAAATACTCAATAAAATACTAGCAAACCCAATTCAAGAAGATATAAAAACAATCCATCATGTCCAAGTAGGCTTCATCCCAGAGAAGAAGGCATAATTCAACATAAGTAAAACTGTCACTGTCATTCAGCATATAAACAACCTAAAAGAAAAAAAAAACATATTTAATACTGAAAAAGTCTTGGACAATATCCAACGCTCCTTTATGATAAAAGTCCTGGAAAGATCAGGGACATAGAGAAAATATCTAAGCATAATAAAGGTAATATACAGCAAATCATCAGCCAATATCAAACTTAAAAAAAAAAGAAAAACACAAAACAATTTCACTAAAATAAGGAACAATATAAGTCAAAATAATATAGGTCTTGAAGTCTTACCTAAAGCCATAAGACAACAAAAGGAGATCAAGGGGATACACATTGGAAAGAAAGAAGTCAAACTATCACAGTTTGCAGATGATAAGATAATATACATAAGTGACTTCCAAAATTCTATCAGGGAATTTCTATGGCAAATAAAGACCTGCAGCAATTTAACAGGATACAGGAGTAATTAAAAAAACTAATAGTCCTCCTGTACACAAATGATGAAAGGGCTGGAAAGAAAATCAAGGAAACATCACCTTTTAAAATAGCTACAAACAGCATTAAATATCTTGGGGCAACTCTAACCAAAAAAGTAAGAGACCTGTATTACCAGAACTTTAAGTCATTGAAAAAAGAAATTGAAGGAAATATCAAAAAAAAAAAAAAAAAGGAAGATCTTTCATGCTCCTGGATGGGTAGGATCAACATAGTGAAAATGGCAATCTTACCAAAAGCAATCTACAGAGTCAGTGCAATCCCCATAAAAATCTCAACACAATTTGTTATAGACCTTAAAAGACAATACTTAACTTCATATGGAATAACTCATGCCTACCAAAGTCATTCTATTCAATAAGAGGACTTCAAGAGGCATCACCATTCCTGACTTTAAGATATACTATAGAGCTACAGTAATAAAAACAGCCTGGTAATGGCATAAGAAACAAACTTGTGTATCAATGGAATTAAATCAAAGACACTGACCTTAATTCACACACCTATGAACACCTGTTTTTGACAAAGAGGCCAAAAATTTACAATGGAGAAAAGATAGTATCTTCAACAAATAGGGAATTATCAATAGAAAAACTCCAAATGGCTGAAAGACACTCAAAAAAAAAAAACTGCTCAACACCCTTAGCCATCAGAAAAATACAAATCAAAACAACTTTGAGATACCATCTTATACCTGTTAGAATTGCTAAGATCAAAAACACAGATGGCAACCTATGCTGGGGGGAATATGGAGCAAATGGACCATTCCTCCATGCCATTGGGAATGTATACTTGTACAGCCACTTTGGAAATCAATATGGTGGTTCCTCAGAAAACTGGGAATCAATCTGTGCAATGATTCAGCAATACCACTATTGGGCATATACCTAAGGGATGCACAGTCTTACCCCAAGGGTATTATCTCAACTATGTTCATAGAAGTTTTATTCATAATAGCCAGAACCTAGAAACAACCTAGATGTCCCTCAACTCAAGAACAGATTTAAAAATTGTGGCGTATTTATACAATGGAGTACTACTCAACAGAAAAAAAAAAAGGGTAAAACAAACCTAGAAAGACAGACATTACTCACTCATAAGTAAATTTTAGATGTAAAGCTAACCAGGATACAATCCACAACTGTCCCCACCCTCACGCCCCAGCACCTAGATAACAGGAGAAAGTTAAGAGACACATCCATATATCCCTCTGAGAAGGGGAAACAGAGAACACCTGAGAAAATTGTTATCATATCGGGGGAGTAATAAGGGGAGGTGAGAAGAAAACATGAGAGAATGGAATGATAGACTAGGGAGAGGAGGCAACATAGAGGGTGAGCAAAGAAGTGGATATCCTGATAGAAGGATCCACTTTGGTATTAGCGAGAAACCTGATTCTAGGGAACACACAAGATGAGCCCCTCTAAGAGTTCAAGCAATAGTGGAGATGAAGCCAAAACTGCCCTTTCCCTATTATCTATTATTATATGAATGACCACTCTAATTTCCATTATAGAACCTTCATGCAGTAGCCAATGGTGGAAGATGCAGAGATCCATACCAAAACTCTGGGCTGAGCTATTGGTCCAGCTGAAGAGAGGGAGGAGAGATTGCATGAGCAGAGAGATGTGGATCATGATGAGGAGACCCATGGAGTAAGCAGTATGCTGTTGGGAGCTTGAAGACTGACATAACAGTTGAGGAACCTTCATGGAATGAATCTGGACCCTCTGAATGTGAATGACAGGCAAAAGGCACGGGCAATTTCTGGAGCCTCTTATCCTAAGACCAGAGTCTAGCTTGGGTCACTGAACTTGCTTCTTGTAACTCATGCCTACAGGGAAAATACCCTTCTCATCCTTGATACTTGGGAAAAGGGTTCTCAGACCTATCTCAACTGGATATGTCAGACTGAATTGACTCACTGTGGAATTCTTTGCCTTCTCTGTGGAGTGAACAGTGGAGAGAGGTGAAGAGAGAAGGTAGATGTATAGGGAGGACTGGAAGAAGAGGTAGAAGAGGGAGCAGTAGTGGTTATGAGAAAAAATTTAAATAATAAAAAATATAATGAAAGTTAACTGGGAGAAACAATGAAAAAACTAACCTATTTAAATAAAAGAAGGTAAGTATAATTTCAGAATTTCTGATGCTTAAGCAGGCAAATTGCTATGAGTTTACTACATGGTGAGTTCTTGTCATGCCTGAGTTATGGGGAGAGACTCCATATAAAAGTTAATATAAAGTAAAATAACTAACTTCTAATTTCAGATTATACTTATTTGTTATTGTGAACACTGGGTTGTAATGAGAGAAGTGTTGTGACAATAGTGTAATTATAATCCTTTCTTCATTCACCCAGGTTATAATACTATGAGTAGAAACTTCATTGGCTTCAATTTGATTTTGTTTATCTCTTATAAATTTTGGACTTAGTCGTGGAATTGTTAACATTTTAGGAGGAAAACTTTAGTTGTATTAGGGCAATTTACTTTTTTTTTCTTTATTTATTTTGTATTTATCAAAAAAAACAGTAAAATGAATTTAAAATGCTGAAAAGTTAACAATAATTATAAAGAGGATAAAAATCATAAGCATGACTTATCAAGGGTGATAATGTAAATAAGATTGCTACACATATATTTACTTTGTGTTCAGCTTTCAGTCTGAATTTTTTTTCCATCCCTGTACATCCTTATTCAAGGTCCTTTCCCCCTCCCACCACATCAGGTCATTTTTCTTCTTCGCAACTCCCCATCCCCTACCTGGGCAAGGAGTAGTCAGTCCTGTGGTCTCACTGACCCAATAATGTTTGGATCAGTCTCCACTCCTGGCAAATTCAGTTTTGTCCATCCTCCCTCAAGAGTGAGTCAGGTGTTACTATAGTTGGAGTGGGTTCCAAAGGTTCAGTTCAGGGTGTTTCTGTTCCCAAGCTGTTCAGTGGTTGTGGTTTGCAGCTTGGGCATGCTTGGCTTTTTTTTCATGTTTGTTTGTTTAGACACCACTAATGAGTGAGTACATCCCCTGCTTATCTTTCTGAGATTGTGATACCTCGCTCAGGAGGATATTCTCCAAATCCATCCATTTGCCTGCAAATTTTAGGATATCATTTTTTCTTACTGCTGAGTAGTATTCCATTCTGTAGATGTACCACAGTTTGTTAGTCCATTCTTCAGTTGAGGGACATCTAGGTTGTTTCCAGGTTCTTGCTATTACAAATAATGCTGCTATGAACATAGTTGAGCTAATACCTTAGGAGTGTGAATGTGCCTCTTTAGGGTATACACCCAGAAGTGCTATTGCTGGGTCCTTGGGGAGATTGATTCTCAATTTTCTGAGAAACCGCCATATTGCATTCCAAAGTGGCTGAACAAGCTTACACTCCCACCAACAATGGAGGAGTGTTCCCCTTGTTCCACATACTCTCCAACATAGGCTGTCATCTGTGCCTTTTATCTTAGCCACTCTAATAGGTGTTAGATGGTATCTCAAAGTTGTTTTGAATTGCATTTCTCTGATGGCTAAAGATAATGATCACTTTTTCAGGTGCCTTTCAGCCATTCGTAGTTCCTCTGCTGAGAATTCCCATTTAGATCTGTACCCCATTTTTTGAAAGGGTTATTCAAGGTTTTGGGCTCTAAATTCTTGAGCTCTTTATATACCTTAGAGATCAGTCCTCTATACTTGTAGGGTTGGTGAAAATCTTTTCCCATTCTGTAGGCTGTCATTTCGTCCTATTGACAGTGTCCTTGGCTTTGCAGAAGCTCCCCAGCTTCAGGAGATCCCACTTATTGATTGTTGGTCTTAGTGTCTGTGCCACTGGTGTTATATTTAGGAAGTGGTGGCCTGTGCCAATTTGTAGAAGTGTATTTCCCACTTTCTTTTCAATTAAGTTCAAAGTGGTTGGGTTTAAGTTGAGGTCTTTGATCCACTTGGATTTGAGTTTTGTGCAGGGTAACAGGCTCGAATCTATTTGCATTTTTCTGAACACTTCCATCCAGCTATGCCAACACTGTTTGTTAAATATACTATCTTTTTTCCATTGAATGTTTTGGGCCTCTTTGTCAAAGATCAGGTGTTCATAGGTTTTTGGGTTAATGTCTGGATCCTCAATTCTGTTCCATTGGTCCACAAGTCTGTTTTTATGCCAGTACCAGGCTGTTTTTATTACTGTAGCTCTATAGTATAGCTTGAAGTCAGGGATGGTGATACCTCCTGAGGTTCTTTTGGTGAGAAAAATTGTTTTGGCAATCCTGGCTTTCCTGTTATTCCAAATGAAATTGAGTATTGTTGTTTCAAGGTCCAAAAAATATCGTGTTGGGATATTGATAGGCAGTGATTTGAATCTGTAGATTGCCTTTGGTAGAATTGCCATTTTTACTATGTTGATCCTATCAATCCAGGAACATGGGAGAGCTTTCCATTTTGTGATATCCTCTTCAATTTCTTTCTTCAGTGTTTTAAAATTTTTGTCAAATAGGTATGTTACTTCTTTGCTTATTGTTACTCCAAGGTATTTAATACTATTTGCAGCTATTATGAAGGGTAATGTTTCCCTTATTTCTTTTTCAGCTCTTCTATCTCTAGTGTATAGAAGGGCTACTGATTTCTTTGAGTTAATCTTGTATCCTCCTATAATCCTGAAGGTGTTTATCAGCTGTAGCAGTTCCTTGGAAGAATTTTGTGGGTCACTTATGTATACAATCATATCATCTGCAAATAGAGATAGTTTCACTTCTTCTTTTCCAATTTGTATGCCCCTAATCTCTTTTTGTTCCCTTATTGCTTTAGCTAAAACTTCGAGAACTATATTGAGTAGATAAGGGGAGAGAGGACATCCTTGTTTAGTTCCTGACTTTAGTGGGATTGCTTTGAGTTTTTCTCCATTAAGTTTGATACTGGCTGTCGGCTTCTTGTAAATTACCTTTATTATATTTAGGTATTCTTCCTGTATTCCTGATCTCTCCAGAGCTTTAATCATAAAGGAGTGTTGGATTTTGTCAAAGGCTTTTTCTGCATCTAAGGATATGATCATGTGGTTTTTTTCCTTTAGTTTGTTTATATGATGGATAACATTTATAGCTTTTCATATGTTAAACCAGCCCTGCATTTCTGGGATGAAGCCTACTTGGTTGTGGTGGATGATATCTTTTATATATTGTTGTATACGGTTTGCCAAAATTTTTTTGAGAATTTTTGCATCTATATTCATGAGGGAAATTGGTTGCAATTCTCCTTCTTTGTTGTGTCTTTGAGTGGCTTGGGTTTTAGGGTGATTGTGGCCTCCTAAAAGGAATTTGGCAATATTCCTTCAGTTTCTACTGTGTGAAATAGTTTGAGGAGTAATGGTAGTAATTCTTCATTGAATGTCTGGTAGAATTCAGCTCTGAAACCATCTGGACCAGGGCTTGTATTTGTGGGGAGGTTTTTAATGACAGCTTCAATTTTCTGAAGGGTTATAGGCCTGTTTAGGTAATTAATCTGACCTTCATTTAATTTTGGTAGATGGTACCTGTCCAGAAAGCTGTCCATTTCTTCTAGTTTTTCCAGTTTTGTGTAATACAAATTTTCAAAATATGATCTGATAATTCTCTGTATTTCCTGGGGGTCTGTTGTTATTTCCTGGGGGTCTGTTGTTATGTTCCCCTTTCATTTCTGATTTTGTTGATTTGAACACTCTCTGTTTTTTGATTAGTTTGGCTAAGGGCTTATCTATCTTGTTAACTTTCTCAAAGAACCAACTCTTAGATTCGTTGATTCTTTGTTTTGTTCTTTATGTTTCAATTGTATTGATTTCACCTCTAAGTTTGATTATTTCCTGCCATCTACTCCTGCTAAGTGAGTTCACTTCTAATTGTTCTAAGGCTTTCAGCTGTGCTGTTAGGTCTCTAGTGTGGGATTTCTCAAGGGTTTTCATATAGGCATCTAGTGCTATGAATTTTCCTCTTAAGACTGCTTTCATTGTGTCCCACAAGTTTGGATACATTGTAGATTCATTTTCATTAAATTCTAGGAAGACTTTGATTTCTTTCTTAATTTCTTCCATGACCCAGAGATGGTTCAGCTGATTGATGTTTAGTTTCCATGAGTTGGTAGGCTTTCTTTGGGTTTGAACTCTAACTTTAGGCCCTGGTGGTCCAATATGTTACAAGGGATTATTTCCATTTTTTGTATCTGCTGATATTTTCTTTATGAGCAATTATGTGGTCAATTTTGGAGAAAGTTCCATGAGGAGCTGAGAAATATGTATATTCCTTTGCCTTTGGGTGGAAGGTTCTGTAGATATCTATGAAATCCATTTGCATCATAACCTCATTTAGACTCCTTATTTCTCTGTTGAGGCTCTGTCTGGTTGATATATCCAGGGTTGAAAGTGGGGTATTGAAGTCTCCCACTATTAGGGTGTAAGAATTGTTGTGGGATTCGAGCTTTAGCAGTGTTTCTTGTACATATGTAGGTGCTCCTACATTAGGGGCATAAATATTTAAGACTGAAATCTCCTCTTGACCAATTTTTCCTGTGATGAATAAGTAGTGACCATTTTGGTCCCTTTTAATTGCTTTTAGCTTAAAGTCTACTTTGTTAGATATTAGGATTGCAACCCCTGCTTGTTTCTTAGGACCGTTGGACTGGAAAATCTTTTCCCAACCCTTTATTCTAAGCCTGTGTCTGTCTTTGCGGTTGAGGTGTGTTTCTTGTAGGCAACAGAAGGATGGCTTCTGTTGTTGTATCCATCTTGTTAGTGTGTGACGTTTTATAGGAGAGTTGAGACCATTGGTATTAAGGGAAATTAGTGACCAATGATTCATATTTCCTGCCATTTTTGGTGGCAACTTGTTTGTATTTCCTTTCTCTAGGGTATTCTTCTGTGGACTTATTGATTGTTTGTGATTTCGTGGATGTATCTGGGGTCCTTAGGTTGGAGGTTTCCCTCTAATACTCTCTGTAGTGCTGGATTGGTAGATAGATATTCTTTCTGTCTGACTTTGTCCTGAAATACCTTGTTTACTCCATCTATGGTGATCGATAATTTGGCAGGGTATAGTATTCTAGTTTGGCAGCCATGCTGTTTTAGCGTCTGTATAACTTCTGACCAAGCCCTTCTAGCTTTCATCGTTTCCATTGAATAGTCAGGCGTTATTCTGATGGGTCTGCCTTTATATGTGAGTTGCCTCTTTTCTTTTGCAGCTCTTAAAATTTTTTCTTTGTTCTGTATGTTTTGTGGCTTGATTATAGTGTGGCACGCTGATACTTTTTTTTGGGATCATTTCTATTTGGTGTTCTGTAAGCTTCTTGTATCTTTATAGGCATTTCTTTCTTCAGGTTTGGAAAGTTTTCTTCTATGATTTTATTGAACACATTATCTGTGCCTTTGAACTGGTATTCTTCTCCTTCTTCTATTCCTATTATTCTCAAATTAGGACTTTACATGGTGTCCCAGATTTTCTGAACATTTTGAGTTATGGCTTTTTTAGTTTTACTATTTTATTTGACTGATATATCTATTTGAGCTACTGAGTCTTCCACTTCAGAGATTCTATCTTCCATCTCTTGAACTCTGTTTGTTATGCTTGTATTTGTGGTTCCAGCTTTTTTCTTCAGATTTTCTATTTCCATCTTTGCCTCCTTTTGTGCCTTTGTTATTGCTTCTATTTCAGCTTTTATTTCAGCTTTTATTTCAGCATTTAGTTCCTGGCATGTTTCTTTCATAGATTTGTTCATCTCTTCCACTTTTTTGTTTGTATTTTCTTCTATTTCTTTAAGGCCTTTTTTCATATCTTCTTTGAGAGCTTTGATGATCATCAAAAAGGAATTTTTGGTGTTGCTTCCTTCTGTTTCCTCTTCATTGCTCAGTTCAGGTCTTGTATTTGTAAAATCGCCACTCTCTTCTGGAGTTACCATGTTGTTCTTTGTATTATTATGTAAGTTTTTGCACTGACGTTTGCCCATGGCTTCAGTGGTTCATGATTAGATGGCTCCTGGTCAGTTGTGGCACTCGGGTTTGTGTGCCTCCTTTCACCTCTCTGATCAGGGTCTGAGTCTGTCCTTCAGTGACCCCTGTAGTCGTCTGTTCTCTCAATTCGATGTGGTGGTGGTTAGCCGTGCAATTCCCTCAGCAGGAACTGTCGGTATGGTGACAGGCAGAGTTTATCTGCCCCTTATCTGCCCTCCTACCCGCTCCAGAGTGCACTGGGACTCTGCAGACAGCACTTGGTCCCATAAGGCAATTTACTTTTGAGCAATAAAAATTAGAGCACTAGAAATCTACTACATGCATCCACCTTATTATCAGTGATTATATTTCAACATAAATTGGTTTGTTTTAAGTTTAGCAAAAAAATGAGATATTATATGACACATATTACTTAGCAATCCAAAACTAGGGAGTACTCAATACAGGCTAATTCTGAGGAAAGAGATAGCATGGTGAATCACATGTCTTAAAGTGCAACACTTACAGAATTCTAAAAGAAAGATGATAATTATACTCATATGGAAGCAAGAGAGTATAATGTATAGACAAAGTATGGTAGATAAACGACTCCTAAGTTTGCTGGGGGGAGTTTCAAAAGATAAAATTTTAAGATCTGGGAATCCAACTTCATACACCAATATGCCTTCCCTCATACCACACTGAATATATCATAAAGACATTGTACAACAAGATATGAGATTAGAAAGCAAAGACACAACCCAACAAATTTCCGTTTAAAATCTCTTTGAGATGAACACCTATTTGTGTACTTGCCCACAACATAAAATGAAAGACAAGTAACGCAGGCACACCAAATGAGAAAGGAGTTATGGGGAGTCATCAATTAGAGAACTATTCAGAAGAAATTAGTTCTATTCATGGAAATTAGTTATATATATATATATATATATATATATGCTTGAAAGATACTTGTTCTTTGAATAAAAAGCATATGGGTAGCTATTCAGCACATTGTAATATATGCAGGGAGGTATGCTTCAGTTCAAAAAGCAAAGACTTACACAGAAATCTTATTTGGAAATAGAAAAAAAATGCATCTCTAATATACCTGTAGAAAGAAGTCAATAAAAGTTCAACAAATTTGTGAACAAGCATTTATGAAGAACTTGCTATTTTACCTTGGAAAAGCACTTTAAAGTTCAGCTTTGAAAATGAGTTCGGCAACTATAATTATGAAGTTATAAAGGGCTGTTGTAAAATCCTTGCCATATTCTCACAAAATGATTCAGAACTCCAAAATGCCTTTGGGTGCAGTGCAAATGGAGGAAAAGATGGGAAAGACGTGATGGCTGAATCAACTGCAGCCATTTTCTGATTGTATGTGCTTGGTTGATGTCAGATGTTCAGAAATGAAAACATAACTGCTAAAGAGAGATGGCCAATGTCACTAATGTGACATCACTTGGAGGCTGAGACTTTTGATAAAAATAAGCTAAGAGGAATAATTACAATGGATTTTTTGGGTGAATCTTCACTTGGATAAATCTATACAGAACCAGACTCAGAACAAATTGTACTACTACTATATCTAGTACAGAAAAGAGTCGGTACTGAATAAATATGGAAATATAAGTGACCAGTAGGAGAAAGGAACCTTATAAGGTGTTTTTTTGTCTGGCATCCAACAGATGTTTAAGATCATGCTTTAGCTTCTAATGAGGTCAAAGGAAAGCTACAGGGACACCAAGGTTGAGTAGCCTCCATTGTGGAAGTTCAGTGCCGAGGAGAAGCAGGAGTCTATGAAAAGATAGATTCTAATGGCTGTGGTTTTATTTATTTCCTTATAAATATGTGAAGAGAATGAATGGGAAGTTGCATATAATAAGTGATTTCCAACATTTCTGGCACCTTTTTTCCTCTTGTGATTTTACTGTACAGTGAAGAGGCAGAAAATTGCTGTTTTCCTGAATTAGCAGAAATTTTACTGTGAAGACTCTGAAAAGCTATTTGATACATAATAGTTGCTTTTCCTGAAGAAAGGAGCTGATTTGCTTTTAAGCAGAGTGCATTGTTTTACACAGTAAGGGACATAAATACAACAAGATTAAAATCATTGCACATTTTACAAATACTTCATGTAATAGAACAATATAGAATGAACTCATTTAAAATGCAGTAAATCCAATGGGAATTTCTCTACTATAAATGTTATTATGAGTATAGTTAAACTACTCTTTATCTCAGGCATGTCAGTGACTGCCACTGCATGCAGGTATGGTTGAGCCACAAAAGGTGGAAGAATAAAGATCAGGGAAAACAGACCAGGAAAAAATAACCAGGATAGGATAAGTGTACATCCATGTAAATGTGATGTAACAAAACAAAACAAAAAAGCTTCAACTAAAAACAGAATTAGTGAGTTACATATCTAAACAAAAACAAGGCTCATGTGCAAATCCAGTGGTGAGGGTCAAGCTTCTAGTCAATGTGAGTAGATTGAGAAACACATAGGAACTCATTAATGTATTCTTTTGATTGTGTCTTTGAGTGGTTATTTTTTTCTTTTGATATATGAGATAAAGTCCTGTTATGAACGGGAAAAGTCCAGCACGTTCCAATTAACATGGTTCCTAGGTAAATAAAGGAGGATGGGAGAGAAATCCATGGAGTAAGTAAAATAAGTTTTTCTTTTTCTTTTCTTTTCTTTTCTTTTTTTTGGTACATTTCCTGTTTTCGGATCACTGAATTACTCAGAAGTTTCTTATTGTGACAAGAGACCTGATGTATTAGGATAACCAACCTACAGAATTAAATATTTATTTTAGCTTCATGCTCCCTTATTTCTGGGTGTGTGATTTGCACAAGACCACACTTGGCCAAGAAAAATTGATCAGCTCATAACAGCCCATGTGGAATGAAGTAGGAGGTAGGCATCAAGAGTAAAAGGGGCAATGGGAACTAGAGACTCCACAATAGAAAGCTGGAAATAAAACACATCCTTCGATGACATGACTCCAATGGCATACATTCTTCAATTAGTGCCCTCCTATTGAAGTCTCTTTCACTGATAGCCAATCTATAATGTTTTGAAAATACTCACGGGTCAGAGCCCTTATAATCCAGTCTCTTCATGAAGACTTCTAGCCCCACTTAATCCCCATTGGACCTAAGGACATTTGGATGCAGAAGTCCATATTATCACATCTCCTACTTGTGAAGTATTATATAATAAAAACAATATTTAACAGCACAAGAATTTTATGGATAAAATTTTCAATAAAATTGAGTAAACTGGGCACCTTTATAAAAAAGTAACAATTGCTATTTAGTTTTTATTTTATATAAAATAAATGTAGCTATTACTGGAATGCATGTAATAATACATATATTAAAATGCACATAATATTTTTATATTTATTTACATTTTTGTTTTCATTTTTAATTTTGTGATAAAATATGCAACCTTACTATAAATAATATGCTTCGTAAATTAAACAAACCAGAAGTTACATAAAGGGAAATATACCTCAGGGATAATAATAGCATATGGGCTATAGAATTTAAAGCAGAAATAATAAATTGTACATATAGTACAAAAAAAGATACTACAAATCTTTGAAAAGAATGCCAAGAACAAAGGTGTGGGCAAGGATTCTATCAACTCACTGGCTTGTCAGTTTAACAAAACGAGAGTGTTCTGGATTCAATGAGAGCCTCTGTCTTAAAAAAAATAATACTAGAGAGTTGGATAAAGAAAAATCTATATCTTACTTTAGCTATCATATGTAT
This sequence comes from Sigmodon hispidus, assembly GCA_004025045.1. Classification (NCBI taxonomy): domain Eukaryota; kingdom Metazoa; phylum Chordata; class Mammalia; order Rodentia; family Cricetidae; genus Sigmodon; species Sigmodon hispidus. Next base: position 33,774 of record PVIH01006452.1, on the reverse strand, counting down.
ATACATAAGCATACACCAACACACATGTTTTTATACCACATACACAACATAAACATACATATAGTCATGTTCATATACTATATGCAAAGCATAACCATATGTGCATGAGTGCACACACACACACATGCACACGCACACACACACACACACATGCACACACACACACACACACACACACACACACACACACACACACGGAGGTGGGAGAGATGGGTTTGAGGAGCTGGTGTGTACATCGCTCTTTGCCATTATGCAACAACTACAGTGAATGCTGGAATTGAGTCCATTTTTTCAAGCACATACTCCTATGTTTTTCACAAGTACTTAAAAAAAAGAAAATGGCAACATAGTAGAATTCTGTTTATTTTACTTCTATAACAGTGATAGTTTTAATAATTCAGAATTGGCAAATAAAGAACAATATGATTGGCCTATGTCCCTGATGAAGGTTGGTTCTGCTTTGAATTTAGAAAATCTGAGACAAGGATTGATCATCTCTGCAGTTGTCCAGTAGCTATCATGATTTGGTGAAGGGTGAAGAAAGGCTGAGCATATAATGCCTTATCAATCTGAGCTCATACAACTGCATGAGTTCACTAAAGAATTAATGTTTAAAAAACAAAGAAAGTAAAGACTAATTGTGATAACAACAAAACTTGTGATATTGTGAAAATAAGGGTAAAAGAAGAAAAGGTTTGTAAAGAAAGGTCAATGACATGGCAGAAAGATGTTCAGACACAAGTCTTTAAGCGGACACAGCCTCTCTTTTAAACAACCGCCAAGCATTGATGAGCAAGCTGAACATGGTAGAGTTTCAGGTCAATGAAACAACTGCAATTTGCCATACATTTCTGAAACCCACTGAATATATAACTCTGAATGAATCCTAAAGCTTTACATGACCATATGTCACTGTGAGTTTACTGTAATAGGCTACTACTATGGCACAGAAGTTTATGGTGGATAAGACTTCTGTATCAAGGGATAGAGCCTTACACAAAGATTTACTCAAATTACACATCTATTATGAATAACAAATTTTGAACATTGCTGATCCAAAGATTTTTTTCTCTTTCTCTATGCCCACTAGAGTTGATAGAAATTATTTCCTCAATGTGGTCTTGAAATAGTGTTCCTGTAAAATTTAGAAAATATTCAAACTGCTATGACTTTATAACCAGTTTCATTTGCTTCTTAATGAGCCCACAAATAAACTACATTCAAATTTGAAATAAATAAATAAATAAATAAATAAATAGGACTTCCTCTTGAATGACCAATGCAAGTGTCATTATAGAACCTTTATCAAGAAATGAATAGAGGCCAAAACAGAGATTCATAGCTAAGCACCAGGTTGAACTCCTGGTCCAGCTGAAGAGAAGAAGAGAGGAGAGTCTGTATGAGGAAAGGGATAGGGATGATGAGGAGAAGACCCACAGAGAAAGCTGGCTGAAGCCAATGGGATCTCACTGAATCAGAAACAGCCACTAGGGAACCTCCAAGGAAAGGAACTAAATCCCCCAAAAGTAGATTACTGTTGAATGGCACGGACAGTTTGTGGAGCTTCTTGGAATAGGATCATAATGTTCTTGTGCATAAACTTGCATCATGTAGTCCATTCCCTACAGAGGAACACCTAACCCAGTCTTAATACTGGAATGAGAAAATTGGATCTACCTCACATGGATACACCAAACTAAACTGATCCATATTGGGTCTTCTTGCCCTCCTTGAGAAATGATTGGGAAGGACTGGGAGGTACTGGGAGGAAGAAAGGAATGGAGAGCAGTGGTATACATAAAAAAAAAACCTTTTTAAAATGAATAAAAGAGTTAAAAGAATCAATCTTCCACAAAATTGGATTATTTAAAAGAAATCTATCAAATTCTTTATGTATATGTTCTACCAAATTAAAACTGATGTGGGAAAATAATTTAAATAGAGCTATAGCAAGCAGTATTAAAACAGTAATAAACTTATTAATAAAAAATACAAGGATAGAAAATGTGATTTTATTCATAATAAAAAAGAGGACACACAATTGTATAATCAACCATGTATCATTTAAATCTTATTTAAATCACTGGTTTTTAATCATTCAAGTGAAATATGAATGTACTATAACCTTTTAGAAATCATCTTATGAAGTTTAAGGACTTAGATTTTTGAGTTCTGCCAAGATATGATCCTGTTATTATTTAGAGATACATATTTTTGTTTCTTATGTTAATTCAGAAATTTAAAACTTAGTGCATAATAACTTTAAATTTTTATTATAGGAACTGAAAACAAATAACAAATCCTGAATACTTTTAATTTTAGAAACAATGAGTTTTAGTATTCTGTTCTTAAAACTATACTGTAGTGGTTTAAGTGAAATGGCCCCCATTATAGTCCTACATTTGAGCACTTGGTTAATTGTTGGTGGAACTGTTTGGAAAATATTTGGAGGTGTGAACTTGTTGGAAGAAGTCATTTTTTTGGAGGTGGTTAGGTGATTTCTAAGGTTTTGAAGACTTGAGTGATCCCATTATATTTTTTTTGCCTTCTACTTGTGGACCAAGATAAAAGCTCTCAAGGAGAAGTAGGTATGAATGGAGGAATAGGGCAGGGTACACGTTGTAATTATATTATAATCTACAAAAGGGTTAAAAAAAAAGAATGTAAGATTCCAGCTGTTTTGCCACCTTGCCTTTGCTGTTCCATAGTGAACGCTAACTTGTGGAAACCTGAAACTCATTTGAACACATTGTATCATAACTTGCCCTTAGTCTTGGTATCTCGCCACGGCAATAGACAAGTAACTGAAACGCAAATTAAGATTGTACAGCTTTTTCCTCCATCAGTGCGTATGAATGTCTTGACTGATGCTCTCAAGAGTATCAACAATGCCAAGAAGAGAGGCAAACGCCAGTTCCTCATCAGGCCCTGCTCTAAAGTCATCGTCCGGTTTCTGACCGTGATGATGAAGCATGGTTACAGTGGTGAATTTGAAATCATTGATGACCACAGAGCTGGGAAAATCATGGTGAACTTCACAGGCAGACTGAACATGTGTGGAGTGATAAGCCCTAGATTTGATGTGCAACCAAAAGACCTAAAAAAATAGGCAGAACAATCAGCTCTCATCCTGTCAGTTTGGCTTTATTGTATTGACGACCTCAGCTGGCATCATGGACCATGAAGAAGTAAGACGAAAACACACAGGAAGGAAAATCCTGAGATTCTTTTTCTAGAGATTTAAAACATATAAATAAAGAGCTTCCATGGACAAAAAAAAATATAAAAAGACTACACAGAAAGAATTAAAATAAGGGAAGACATGTAAATCAAAATCAGAAGATAACTTTCTTCATGTGACAATATTTTACATCACATACATACTAAAACAAAAATTGTTTTAATGAAGACATATTTGAGGAATAACAATAAAATTTATGAAAATAAAATAGATCTTCTACTTAAAGACTGCCCAGAAATATGTATATGCTCAAATCTAGTATTTGCTATAATTATTAGACAGTTTTACTAGTCTTCTTTTGAAATTACATGAAATGACATTTACACACATAAACATATATTTGAAAACATTTAAGCCCAAAGATATCTCTCAGTTTGTTAACTAATTTAAGTATAAGACTGAAAACTTGAGCTCAAATTGCTAGGATCCACGTTAAGAGTCAGACACAGGAATGCATGTTTGCAACCCCAATGCTCCTACAGTGAAGTGGAATGCCAATATTTTAAAAATCGGAGGGTTTCACATTAAATGCATACTTATTCTTTTACTAAACATATTTAGCAAACAAATGCTCATGTATCTTTGTTTTTGAACAGTTGAACAGCAACCCACCAAATGTTCTCACTGCTAATGGTTTTTACATAGAAGCTGCTAGAAAGGAAACAATTTTGCATTGATAAGGCAATAACTGGGCATGAACTCTGAGAAAGGAAAGCAAGTACTGTCAGTGCCTGGTTTAACATGTATAAAACACAAGGTTCCATCTCATTTACGGAAAGTTTTCCATAAAATGTAGCATATGACGTTAAAGACTTCATTTCTACATTGATTTCCCTTATTTTTATTCTTTAAAGTACTACCATGAAATAGAAACTCTTGGCTATTCAATGACAAAATTTGCTTTGTGGTCTTATTGATGACATTTTCATTGTGGCGGACTTGACATGAACTTCCAAAATATACAACATATTCTGTTGTCACACTCTTAAAAATCTATTTCAATATATTATTTACTTATAAATAATAAATGTATTCATTACTTACAATACAATATATAATTTTCTACTATTTTTTTCTTTTTGAAATATATGTTTTCTTTGAGCAAGTTACTTTCTAATGCTTTCTAAATTAGAATGCCCTCCAAATTCTCTTTTGACTTACTGATATAAAATTTTAGGTTTATAGCTAATTTTTCTCAAACTACTTATTAGTTACTTAGAAGAAATATTGTGTGGCAATAGGTTTATTTTTTTTATTAAGTTCTATCCACAACCATTGTCTTAATATAGTGTCTAGGATTTTACATTAATTTTAAGTAAACTAGCTTAAAGTTTTCTAGTTTATACCGCTTTTTAGATTCATATTTATTTTTAGCTATTTTTCATCACATTTGAGGTTTTCATGGATGCTAACTCTTTCAGAACACAAATGTGTTCTCATGTTTTCCTAGTTTGAAGCAGAAGACTAAGAATAAAATTATCTCAACCTTTGCCCTTTTTGTTTTTGTTTTCATTATCATCCTTATTTCATAAATGCATATTATTGGAGACACATTGGGGTAAGTAAATGATGCAAAGATTAGGGGAAAACACTATGTACCCCAAAGTAAGCACTAAAATAATCAGACACAGAGTATTCTCATGACCTAATTAGAGGAGGGTGGAAATTCTCTTATTAGAAATGACAATAGTTACTTTCTAAGTGGATGAAATCTGTGAAGTAAAGAATAACAATGCTACCATCCACAGACCAAGAGAATCTAAGAAATAAGGATGGCCAAAGGGGGATCACATGAATCTTCCTGAGAAGGGAAAGTAGAATTGACATCACAAGTGTACAGGTGGGGTTGGGTGGGGGTTGGGCACAGGAGAGATCGGGTTAGCAGGAGGATGGAGGGAGACAACTGGAAAAGGAGACTATCTTGAGGATGAGCTTAACCTCAAGTGTAAACCAAGTGACAAACTCCCAGAAATTTATGTTGATAATCTGAGTTTAGACCGCTGGTTGTGGGGGATACAGAGTCTAAACAGACCTTTTATTTTATTATCATTTTAATTTCATAACAAGGCAAGACTTTTAGTGGAGGGATTGAAATACCAACCAGACACAAATGTTTAACCTACAATTTGTGCTACCTACGAGATGTGCTGGGGTAAAGGTAGCAGAGTGATTGTAGTAGTGGCCATTCAATGACTGTTTCAGCTTGAGAGCCATAGCTCACACACAATAAAATGATTCCTAATGATATTCTGCTATATGTATAGATTGCTGCCTTTACAGAATATCAACAGAGAAGCTTTATCCAGCAACTGAAGGAAACAGATGCAGAGACCCACAAAACATTAGTTGGAGTTATGGGAATCCTGTGGAAGAGGAGGAGGAGGAGGAGGAGGAAAGAGCCAGAAAGGTGAGAGATGACACAAGAAAACCCACATAATCAACTAGCCTGGACTCATACAGGCTTCCAGAGTCTGAATTGACAACCAGAGAAGCAGCATTGGACTGATATACTCCTTCTATATAAATATATGACATTTATATAGATTGCTTTCCTTGCAGGACTCCTAACAGTGGGAGCAGGAGCTGTCTTTGACTCTGTTGCCTGTTTGGGGGATCCTTTCCTCCTACTGGATTGTCTTATCCAATCTTAATAGGAGAGTAAGTGCCTAGATCTTATTGCAACTTGGATTTTAATGACTGACTCATATCCATGGGAAGTCTGCATTTCTCTGGAGAGAAACCTAGAAGGAATGAATTGGGGAGATGGAGGAGGAAGGAGAGTATAGAAGACGAGGAAAGAGGAAATATCATGGTCAGGGTATAAAACATAAAATTTTCCTACCAAAATCAAAAGGAAGGAAAAGAGTGTTAAAATTTATAACAGATGGGAATGAACTCAATTAAATTAAAGGAAAAGGGCCTAATTGAAGGCACAGTTGATAAAGTTTTGCTGAGGAAGCATTTGATTTCAGCTTCCACATAAGAAACAGAGTGTGGTGGTATGCACCTGAAATTCAGCCATGAGGAGACAGAGGCAGACACAGAAACTTAGACTTTAATGGCCCAACAAATTTGCCAAAATTATGAGCTCCAGGTTCAAAAGGAATAGAATTGGCTAGGTAGACGGCTCAGTGCCTGAAAAGCTCTTCAAGTAAAAGGAGTAGATCTTGAATAGGAATTCATGAACTCATATAAAGGCAGAAGCATCTGTCATTCCAGTATTCTGGTGGAAAGATTGGAGTTAGTAGGTAAATATCCATAGTGGCTTATACGTTAAAAAGCCTAGTGTGCAAAGTTGATAAGTAAATGCAAAACCATTTAATTATATAGATGAATAAAGAAATCAGACTCTCAAAACATAAGGATGGTGTGTATTGACACACTAGGTTTTTCTCTAACATCTACAGGCATAGTGTGATAAACTAGCTGAATTTACACATAAATATACACATATACACATGAACACAACCAGACAAATAAATAAGATTGTTACTGATTGAGAAAGATACCATGTTTAGGATCAGACCTTCACACAATGTACATATGTATACCCAGGCACATATTCATATGCAAACATGTACTTTAACCAAATCATGTGCACTGACATAAGAAAATGTTTTTTTTATGTTTTTATTTTAAAAGCTTTTTCCAGTTTCAGGAGGTTGAACTTATTGATTGTTGTTCTTAGCGTCTGTGCTACTGATGTTATATTTAGAAGGTGTTCACCTGTGCCAATGCTTTGGAGAGTATTTCCCATTTTATTTTCTATCAAGTTCAGCATACATTGGTTTATGTTAAGGTCTTTGGAGTTATTTTTTTTTCCCATGAGATGGTAGGCTTTCTGTGATTTTTTAAATTTTTCATTATTTATTTATTTTATAGAAAACCAATATTAAACTTTATGTAAAAAAGCAAAACATTCAGGATAGCTAAAAAAAAAAAATCACAGATCCACTTGGATTTGAGTTTTGTGCAGGGTGATAGGCTCATATCTATTTGCATTTTTCTACACACTGCCATCCAGTTATGTCAACAGAATTTGTTGAAGATACTACCTTTGTTCCATTGAATATTTTTGGCCACTTTGTAAATAATCAGGTGTTCAAAGGTGTGTGGGTAAATGTCAGGGACTTCAATTCAATTCCCTTGATCCACAAGTCTGTTTTTAGGCCTTACCCAGCTGTTTTTATTACTGTAGCTCTATAGTATACCTTGAAGTCAGAGATGATGATGCCTCCTGAGTTTTATTTTAATTTTTTATTATGAATTAAGTCTCATTTTTTATAGATGTATCCCCTTGTTCAAACTCCCTTTCCCCTCCTGTGCCCCTCAGTCACTCTCTCTTCTCCCTATCAATTTATCTCCTCCCCAGAAAGGGCAAGAGGTCCCAAGGTCTCAAGGTGGCTTAGTTAAGCATTTACTCCAGGCAGATCTGTTTTCCTCACCCCAACATGAAGACTGGGTCAGGTGCTTCTCTGGAGGCAATGGGCACCAAGGTGCCAGTCCAAGGTGATTCAGATACCAAACTATTCAGTGGTTGTGATTTGCAGCTTGGACATGCTTTGCTTTTTGTTTAAAGTCCACTTCTGTGTGAGTACATCCCCTGCTTATCTTTCTGAGTTTGTGATATCTCACTCAGGAGGATATTCTCCAAATCCATCCATTTGCCTGCAAATTTTAGAATATCATTTTTTCTTACTGCTAAGTAGTATTCCATTGTGTAGATGTACCACAGTATTTTAATCCATTCTTCAGCTGAGGGGCATCTAGGTTGCTTCCAGGTTCTTGATATTATGAATGATGCTGCTGTGAACATAGTTGAGCTAATGTGTGAATATGCATCTTTAGGGTATATGCCGATTAGTGGTATTGCTGGATCCTTGGGGAGATGGATTCCCAGTTTTCTAAGAAACCTCCAAACTGCATTCCAGAGTGGCTGAACAAGCTTACACTCCCACCAACAATGGAAGAGAGTTTCCCTTGCTCTGTAACCTCTCCAACATAGGCTGACTTCTGTGTATTCTATCTTAGCCAATCTGACAGGTGTAAATTGGTATCTCAAATTTGTTTTGATTTGCATTTCTCTGTTGGCTAGTGATGTCAAGCCCTTTTTCAAGTGTCTTTCAACCATTTATAATTCTCCTGCTGAGAATTCTCTTTTTAGTTCTGAACCCCATTTTTGACTGGGCTATTCAAGGTTTTGGGCTCTATTTTCTTGAGTTCTTTATTTATTTTAGAGACCAATCCTCTGTCACTTGTAGGGTTGGTGAAAACCTTTTCTCATTCTGTAGGCTATCATTTTGTCCTATTGACAGTGTCCTTGGCTTTACAAAAGCTTCTCAGTTTCAGGAGGTCTCACTTAGTGATTGTTCTGTTCTTAGCGTCTGTGCCACTGGTGTTATGTTTAGGAAGTGGTCACCTGGGCCAATTTGTTGAAAGATATTTCCCACTTTCTTTTCTGTCAAGTTCAGAGTGGCTGGGTTTATGTTGAGGTCTTTGATCCACTTGGATTTGAGTTTTGTGCAGAGTGATAGGCTTGGATCTATTAGCATTTTTCTTCACACTACATCCTGGTATGTCAAAACCATTTGTTACAGACACTATCTTTTTTCCATTGAGTATATTGGGCCTCTTTGTCAAAGATCATATGTTCATAGGTTTTTGGGCTAATGACGGGATCTTCAGTTACATTCCATTGATCCACAGGTCTGTTTTTGTGCCAGTCTCAGGTTGTTTTTATTATTGTAGCTCTGTAGTAAAATTTGAAGTCGGAGATGGTGATGCCTCCTGAGGTTATTTTGTTGAGCAAAATTGTTTGGCAATCCTGGCTTTCCTGTTATTCCAAATGGAACTGAGTATTGTTCTTCTAATATCTGTAAAAATTGGTGTTGGAATTTAGATGGGAATTGTATTGAATCTGTAGATTGCTTTTGGTAAGCTTGTCATTTTTACTATGTTGATCCTACCTATCCAGACACAGGAGAGATCTTTCCATTTTCTGATAACCTCTTCAGTTTCTTTCTTCAATGATTTCAAGTTTTTGTCATACAGATTTGTTCCTTCTTTGGTTAATGTTACAATATTTATTGCTATTTGCTTCTAATATAAAGTGTCCTGTTTCCCTTATTTGTGTTTCAGCCCAATTATTTTTAATGTACAGGAGGACTACTGATTTCTTTGAGTTAATCTTGTATCTTGCTACATTGCTTAAAGTGTTTGTCAGCTGTAGGAGTTTCGTAGTAGAATTTTGTGGGTCACTTATGTGTACAGTCAGGCCATCTTCAAGTAGAGATAGTTTGATTTCTTCTTTTCCAATTTGTATCTCCTTAATATCCTTTTGTTCTCTTATTGCTTTAGCTAAAACTTCAAGAACTATATTGACTATACAAGGGGAGAGGGGACAGCTTTGTCTAGTTCCTGATTTTAGTGGGATTGCTTTGACTTTTTCTCCCTTTACTTTGATTGCTTCTTGTAAATCACCTTTATTATATTTAGATATTTTCCTTGTATATCTGATCTCTCCAAGACTTTTTATCATTTTTCAAAGGGTTTTTCACCATCTAAGTAGATGATCATGTGTGTTTTTTCCCTTCAATTTGTTTATAGAATGGATGACATTTACAGTTTTAAGGACTAGGATACCATCAGTAAGACAGTATGACAGCCTCCAGAATGGGAAAAGATTTTCACCAACCCTACAAGTGACAGAGGACTAAAATATAGAAAGAACTCAAGAAACTAGAGCCCAAAGTCCTAAATAACCAAATTAAAAAATAGGGTACAGAGCTTAAAAGGGAATTCTCCACAAAAGAGTTACAATGGCTGAAAAGCACATGAAAAAATACTCAACATCTTTAGCCATCAGAAAAATGTAAATCAAAACAACTTTGAGATACTAACTTATACCTGTCAGATTAGCTAAGATAAAAGACACAGATGACAGCCTATGCTGGAGAGGATGCAGAACAAGGGGAAAAATCCTCCTTTATTGATGGGAGTATAAATTTGTTCATCCATTCTGGAATGCAATATAGCAGTTTCTCAGAAAACTGAGAATCACTCTCCTCAAAGAAACGGCAATACCAATATTGAGCATATTCCCTAAAGATGCACTCCCAAAGCATTAGCTCAACTATGTTCACAGCAGCATTATTCACAATAGCAAGAACCTGGAAACAATCTATATGCTCCTCAACTGTGAAATGAATTAATAAACTGTGGTACACCTACATGATGGAGTACTACTTAGCAGTAAGAAAAAATGATATACTAAAATTTGAAGGCAAATGCATGGATTTGGAGAATATCCTCCTGAGCAAGGTCTCACAAACCCAGAAGGATAATCATGGGATGTAGTGTTCTTTAAACAAAAAGTAGAAAGTACCCAAACTGCAAACCACAACTACTGTTCACCTTGGGATCTGAAGGAACTTAAGAGAGACATCCAGTTAATCCCCTAGGAAGAGAAAATAGAGAAGATTTCCTTAGCTAATTGGGAGCATAGTGGTTCTTCCACCAAGAAGAGGTGGAAACAAACCACTAGAGAAGGAGATGATTGAGTGAGAGAAACAACAAGGAGGGAGAGAAAAAAATAGAGATCTAAATAGAAGAAGCAAATATGATTATGGAAAAAGACCAGGTGATAGGGAAACCTCCAAAAACTCACAGGATGTCAATGGCTAGGTCTCCAACCAATAGCAAACATGATGCTTAAGCAGGACTTACCGCATAATCAAACAAATAACCACCCTAAGTGCCATCGCAGAACTTATATCCAACAATGAATAGAGGTAGAGGCAGGGATACATGGTGGAGCACTGGGCTGAGTTCCTGGTCCTTCTGATCTTGGGGGAGAAGACCCTATATGAGCAAAGAGATAGGGATTATGAGGAAAATTCTTACAGTGATAGCTGGCTGGAGCTCTGGAGCTCTCACTGAATCAAGATCAGCCACTGGAAACCATCTGAAAAAGGAACTAAGCCCTCCAAAGGTAGGCAATTGTCCACTGGCATGGACAATTTGTGAAGCCTCAAGGGGAGTTTTCAGACTGTGTTTCTGTGCATGGACTGGCACCTTGGATCCCATGCCCTCCAGAGGAACACTTAATCTAGTATGGATATTAGGATGAGGAAATCAGACTTGCCCTTTCTGGGGAGGGGATGGGGCCTGGGGAGGAGAGAAGCTGAAGCTGACAGGAGGGTTTGGGAGGGGGAAGGGAATAGGAACAAGGGGATCTATGGTTAAAAAATGGGACTTTATTCTATAAAAATTTAAAAAAATATAAAAAAGTTTTTTCCATATTTACCACTGCCCCCCTTCCTTTTCCCTTCCCTGTTCCCAGTCTTTCTATTTCTCCCCATGTCTTCCCCAGCCTTACCCCCCCCAACCATTCACCAGAGAGGGCAAGGAATCTCAAGGTGAATCAGTTCAGTCTAGCATATCCAATTGAGGTAGGTCCAAATCTCTCATTTCAGTATTAATGCGGGGTTAGGTGTTCCTCTGCAGGTAATGGGCTCTGATATGTCAGTTCATTCACCAGGAAAATAGTCTTATCCTACTGCAAGAGGCTCCACAAACTGCCTACACTATTTACAATCCTCTACCTTTGGAGGGTTTAGTTCCTTTCCTTGAACATTTCTCACATAAGAAATTTTAAAATATGATCCTGAATTGCAAAAACAATGCTTTAATTCCTTTTAACAAATTAAAAACAAAGTAAAAATTTGAATGAGGGTTTTGTAGCTGGAGCAGACTGATGGGTTAAGCTACTGTTGGCAGTGTTTAGGCTGAGGGAATGCCATGGGTTATGTTAATGAATGGCCTCTATTTAAGGTCAATGGAAGCCTCTGTGGGAAAGAAAACATTGGGTGACACTATGTAATTTGCCTTTTAAGGAAACAACTGGCAGTAAAGTGGCAAATTGGCTGTAAAAGTCTTAAGAGTTAGCTGCTGGGATAAACTAGCATGGTTATTCAACAATTCACACAATGTCTTGTTACTTTGAAATCCATTGTTGGAAATTAGGAGAGTGGCTGTTGTAGCCACACAGCAGAGAAAGAGTAACATTTATCTATCTTGACTCATTGAAGGCCTAAGGAGATGCTTACCAACAAGGGCACTACTATATACAAACCTCTTCAAGAGACAACCATTATGAACTGAGTTTTATATATTGTAGCAGACACTTCTGGTGCATTACTGGGTTTCCTTTATTTTGCTTATTTGTCTTGGTTTTTAAAAAGTCACTACAAGTGGATAATTTTTATGCACATATTTGTAGGGATGTTTATATAAGTTATTCATAGCCAATAAGAAGGAGATTAAAGCTTTGTTGTTGTAGCTTCATGAAAATCTAAAATTACCAATGAGCAAACATACACACAAAAATCAAAATGAAAAAAAAAAAAGCAACAGATAGAACAAAGAGACTAAGTAAAAGTCCTTTAAGCTTCTTCATCACCCACATAGTTGTTTGGAAGAGGATGACTACAATAAAGAAGAAACTTGGAAAGAACACTACATAGGAAAATTAGCACGAGATGCCTAGAGGAGACTGGTGTTGCAATCACTATTATCTATGAAAGAATCACTTGTTTTTGTAATCTGTACTTTGTTACATTCATTGTCATTCTAAGTTTTAGTTTCTGGCCTCTGAAGGTTGACAGCTTTGGAAGAAGAGGGGTGAGATGTTTTAGGTTATTCATTTGTTTTGTATTGAAAGTCTCAATTTGCAGCCTAGTATAACTAGTGTAAAGCCTAAACCAAAACTCATGGATGTCTTCCTAGTCCAGCCTCTCCAATGCTGGGGGAGTTATCTAATTTAAATGACACAAGAAAGGTAATGAGAATAGGTAGTCAGCAAATGCCTAGAAAAAAATGAAAATGCAGAAGGGAAATTTGGAGAGAGAAAGAACTAGGATGAGTTATTGTTTTATGAAATTTATTTGGTAGATAGGAGATTTAAAAAAAAAAAAAACTTTCAAGGAAGACAGTAGATACTTTCCAAACAATTAAAAAGGAAGTCAGAAATTTCCATTCTGTATTCCTTTTTATGATTGTTCTGTCAAAAGTTGCTCTCATCAGTCAGTTCATCTCCTTAAATATCTCAGATCTCATGTTTTTCATGTAATATTTTAATTGGCTGAAGCAATATGATTAAAAGTCCTTCAAAATCTGGTGACAATGAGAGTTTTTATTTTTTCCTTTCTTCCCCCTGCCTGAAACACTTATTTTCTTACTTTGTGTATATTTTGTATTGTCCTCATTTTACTAAGTACACTATTTATTTTATGTTCTCAAAAATTACCCAGAACTTCCCTCAAATCCCAGCTCCTTCATAAAGCTCTCTTCAGCTATTCTGACTGAGATTTCTTTCTTTCTCTAAGGCCCACAACACTTAAGATTTTTATCATAAAACCAGGAGAGTCAAATATGTGTTGTTCCCACACACTTCATGAATACTTATCAGCTCTCTTAAGCACATCTTAAGCACTCTGTTTCCTATTTTTTTTTATATTGGTAAGAGTATTTAACAAAACAGTACCCTAAGGAAGCATGGTTCACTATGCTATAAAAATGTTGATGTATAAATTTCTTTGTCCCATAGGATCCTCTCATCCTATCATGTTACACTTCCAAGAACATTTCTCTGTATTCTATATCAACTGCTGCATTAAGAATTATGGGTCAATTTATAGTACCTTTCATAGGACAGAGGAAATATCATGCTTGTAACTGTATTACTTACTTCTCTGAGATGATATATCTGAGTGATGGGAAAAAGGGGAACTTTATTTTGGTTCACAGTATACGGGTTCTGAACATCATGGAGGGGAATCATAGAAGCAAATCTTGAAGTAACTGTTTCATCAGTAATAATCTAAATAATCTCTCGTGGAAGTGAACAGGAAATAAATAATCTAGGTAATACTTTCCTGGTATTCTCAGAGGACTCTGTCTTTGGTGATTTTAGATCATATCAAGCTAACAACAGCCAAACAATAAAGAAGGAGGATTCAATTCTGTATGTTGCTCACTGATCGGACAGTGAAATTGTATTAGTACACAGCTTTGCATAGGTATAAAACATAGTAGGAGCACATGAATATTTTTAATGCTAAGAATAAAAATGATTTTTAAAGTTTTGTAGGCGCCAAGCACCAAAACTTCTGTTGCACCATCATCTGGCATAGCAGGTGAAATTGGATGCATCCTTGGTTTCATGTGGCCTTTGATCATCTGTACAACTCACTGAATTTGTAGATAAAAGATATATGAGGTAAACAAAAGCACAGTGGGGACCAGAATTTCTCAGTTGCTGAAGTGAATGCTGTGTTGTATGGAGATTAACAGCAGATGCAGTCATCTCTTTGCTATGAGCAGATGGCTTTGGGTATTCACATTTGCTATGACTTTCATACTGGGTCATTCTACAGTTTACAGACCTAATGGGGCACATTGACCTTTAAACTGCAGTTCTCTAGTCATTTGCTAAGTGTATCTATCCATCATTAATACTATTACATATACCGAGGTCAAGACTATGACCACAAATGTTCAATGGTCCCATTTAATTAGCTTTAAATAAACCTTGGTCAAAGAGCAGTGTTTTGATGGTGTGTTCAGAGTGCTTAATATGAAATATGGGCCTTTTAGAAAATTGATCCAATAGTTTGTTCTTCATACTTGGAGTCTATATAAAAACTATTTTCTTTTCCTATGAATCCTAATACCTTTTCTTAATAATCTGTTAAAATTCTCCTGCAATTTCTACTACAATTTAGGCTCCTATCGTGTCTAAAGTTCAAAACAACAATAATAAGAACAGCTCATTATGACCTTGCCCAGATATCCTTATTTACACATCAAGAATCAGTCAATAAAATGTCATCACATATTTCTCTGTCAACATGGTTGTCTCATGCAAGGTGAATATTCTTTCCTTATCTTCTGATACTCTCAGATCCATTCTAAAATTCCCTAAGTTTCTGATAAATAGTATTAGATATGTACCACAAAATATAATTTTTCTTATAGAAATAGAACTGTATTTTTTGTGTAGGCTAAAGCTTAATCCTAGCAATCTGGAGAAGTGTTTTTCCAATTTATAATGCAAAAACTTAATAAAAGTTCAAGTTATTTGTACATGATATAAGCTACTTTTCTCAGTACTGTAAAAAAAATACTTGACAAATGTATTTTAAGAAAGAAAGTGCATATGTTGACTGCCATATTGATGGTATATATTTTTTGTGGTAGGAAAAACATAGTGACAGGAGTATCAGTGGCTGTTCACTTTGCAACTGCCTTTAGAGAGATGACTGGGATGTTGTAATAAAATATCTGGCTGGCCTTTCTGACCTAGTCTGTGGCCCTAACCCTAACTCACTCTCAGTCCGTCTTATTCTCAAATAATGAGACACAGACTTGTATTATTTTTATGCTAATCGACCAAGGGCCAAAGCATATAACTTTCTAACACTTTCATCTGAATTCAACCCACCCATGCTCAGCCCTGTGGCTCAGTACCTTTTCCTCTGCATTGTCTCCTGGCATCAGCATTGTCTCTCTGGCGACTCTGTATCTGACATCTGTTTCTGCTCTGAGATGTTCCCAAGTTTTCTAGCCTGGTAGGCCCACCCATACTTCCTGTCTGATTAAACCCATAGGTGGGACAAATATTTACAAAGACAGAAATCAGTAGCAACATAACATAATTCCACTACACTGGGGTGCTCAACTTTTCTTTTTTTTTTCTCATTTTTTTATTATTAATAAAGTTTCAATTTTATCCATGTATCCCCTTGTTCAAATTCTATCTCAGACCCAAACCCACACAGTGGAGCTGCAGTTGATGCAGGCTTTCCTACCTCACTTTACCCAGTCTAGAAATTTCTTCATAAAGAACCTCAAAGTTTTGTTTTCATGTAATAATAACTAACTATTATATCCACCTCATACACTGAATCTGAAACTTTTGGAATAGACTGTATTCATGGGCACAACATATTCTCTGGATATTATAACAAATTTTAAGGTTAGATAACTAATATGTAGAGTTGGTGTTTAACAATCCATGACACAATTTTGAATATCACCTTCTGATTATTCAGTTTTATGTTCAGATTCAAGCAACAAAAATATATTCTTCATTTTCTGGCTTCCAGAATTATAAACTAATTCTCCAAATTTTTCAAATAATCAGTTTCTCTTTCCCTTTTAGTTCCCTTGTCAGTACTGGACTCAGTCTAAACTTAAACATAAGTATCTCTAAATCTTGGTGCACCTTCCTTTCTCTTGGCTTGTATATATGTTAAATTCTATAATTTTTGTTAGGATAAGTGGATAGGCTTCATTGATGTAATGCAAATAGTATGAACATGTAAAGATAGTTCTTCAGTCAAATAAACACTCTCAATTTTTGGAACTCAAAGTTCCAGAACATTGGCCATTAGTGTCTGGATACTATGGTTCACACAGGACTGAGCCATTCAATAAGAAAAACTTGGGTTTGAAGTATAATAGGTTTGGGGTATGATGATAAGCACCTGTAATCTCATTTAATGAATGTAAATAGATAAGGCCATAGATTGAAATGCTCAAAGAGACACTAATAAATGGTGACTCTGTATCTGGCATCTGTTTCTGCTCTGAGATGTTCCCGAGTTTTCTAGCCTGGTAGGCCCACCCATACTTCCTGTCTGATTAAACCCATAGGTGGGACAAATATTTACAAAGACAGAAAACACTAGCAACATATTTGTTGTTGCCTTTTTTCCTTTTCCTTTTTTAAAATTATGAATAAAGCCTCATTTTTTATCCATGTTTCCCCTTCTTTAAACTCCCTTCCTCCTTCCATCCCTTCCAGTCACTCTCTCTTCTCCCCATCTCTTTATCTCTTCTCCAGCAAGGGCAGGAGGTCCCAAGGTCCCAAAGTGGCTTAGTCAGTCCAGCATCCACTCCAGGCAGAACCAATTTTCTCACTCCACCATCAAGATTGGGTCAGGTGTTCCTCTGGAGGGAATGGGCATCTCCAATGGAGTACTACTTAGCAGTAAGAAAAAATGATATCCTCAAATTTGCAGGCAAATGGATGGATTTGGAGAA
This sequence comes from Sigmodon hispidus, assembly GCA_004025045.1. Taxonomy (NCBI): domain Eukaryota; kingdom Metazoa; phylum Chordata; class Mammalia; order Rodentia; family Cricetidae; genus Sigmodon; species Sigmodon hispidus. The sequence goes on along the minus strand of PVIH01006452.1, from coordinate 16,427 downwards.
TATCCTCCTGAGCGAGGTATTACAAACCCAGAAAGATAAGCAGTGGAAGTATTCACTCATTAGTGGACTCTAAACAAAAAGCAAAGTATTCCCAAGCGGCAAACCACAACCACTAAGCAGCTTGGGATCTGAAACACCTTAGAGAAGCCTTATTTCAAAATTAAAAACAATTAAAGGTGCTAGAGATGTAGCTCAATGGTAGAGCACTCATGTAGAATATTAAAGAACTAATTAGAGACCAGATGTCAATTTCCGGCAAAATAAAGGGGAAAAGAAATCAAAAGAAATACTGACAAAGGAAAAAGGCAGGGGGTCAAAGAACAAGGCACATCTAAATTTATAATATAAATATTACAGTGTGTAGGGATTTAATATATGATAAAATATCTGTTTCTTATTTTCTTGTGATGATTTTCTATAAAACTGTAGCTAATTAGCAATCAATAAGATTCAATAATCCTGTCTTTACACTTCACTGCATTAAGGCTAATTTAGCCACACCCAAAGTCGTAAATAAATGTTAGAGATTAAAACTGAGATAGAATGGTTGCATAAAGAATATTCTTCCCCACAGAACCAATTTTCAGACCAGAGATTCTGTTTTGTGTTTATTTTTTTTTAAATTTTATAATTGAGACCTTTAGGTTATGCTTTTTGTCTGACAAATATGGTTTTAAAGTATGTATTTCTTTGTAATACTTAAACTGAATATAATGCACTTGCCATTGTGTTATAGTTTGCAAATCAGAGTCACTGGATGTTATTGTTATTATTCTGATGTGGTAACTTATAACATGATTGAATGTGAGAATGCCCATATGAGTTATTAGTGCATGAAAACATACCCTTAGACTGGCAGTGTTCAATCATTTTGTACTTATGTTTTATCCCATGACATCTAATTTACATAATGTCTTACATTCTGTATTATACATTTACCTTCATCCTAAATATTTCATAGTGCATTTATTTCATTATGAAAATAGTACAATTGATAGTAAAATTAAGTATATTTCATTTCAACCATGAACAGTGTTCACAATTAAGTTTTAAATTAGAAATTATTAGAAGTTATTGTTTGTGCAATAACAAAATACAAGTACTTAATTTTAAGTGTGCACATGTGTTTCAACACAAGATATACATATAAATACAAATGTTTTTTATTTTAGTCTGTTATTACTTGAATGTGCAGCATAAATTTGTGTTTATTAGGTTAAAAGATGCTGAAGGGTATGATGAAAGAAGGCTTATAAAGCCTAAATTATTGAACATGCAGCTGATGTGTGTGTGTGTCTTTTGATATGGGGGAAGAGTAGATGGTTGTATTTCACTGTTACAAAAGACTGTTTCCAGAAGGTGGGGAGGGAATCTTCACCATGTGGGCATTTTTAGGACATCTGGCTTGCTATATGATTCTAGACAAGAGCCAGAAGATATGAGAAGATTCAGTCCCAGCGGCTTTTGTTCAAATAGAAGCTTTTCATCAGTTAGTGGGCAAGAACTGATTTTATGAGCTCCTCATGAGCACAAATGTCATTACTGATACATGGACATTTATCAGCTTATAATAGGCCAAACAGTACCTTGTACATTATAAAATGCTCTATAACTTTACATAAATGGTTAAATGTAAAAATATATAAACCATAGTCTACACAAATTTAATTCCAATAAATTATTCTGTTTTCAGATGCTGTTATGACAAGAACACTTCTTCAAAGTTGTCTATCTGGTTAAAAAATCAAGGGAGAAACTGGAAGATATTCGAGTATCTGAAAAGACAGGAATCATTATAGGGTATAAAACAAAAAAAACCTACAGAAATAATGATGTAGATTATTTTGCCATTTATACTACCCAAGATAGAAATATATATTATCCTGATAAAGACTTTGTTATTTCTCAAAATAACTTTTAACGTAAGAAAATTAACACTGATTTCTAATTCTAGTGTTAGTTCTTTACTAATTGTGGGTCAGAGCTATAAATCAGAGCAAGCACAGGTCTAAGGGTAAAAAGACGAGAGCCCAAACATATCCTCTACATTATATCACATTTGGCTCCTAGAATATTGCTTACATTCAATTTTACTGGAACCTTTAATCCTGGGGATTAATTTCATCTTGACTTTCAATATTTTTTGTTTGTTTGCTCTTTTTATAAGAAGTACTCATAGGGAAATATGAGATTGAGACCATATTCAGAAACTAGAGTGCCAACTGCTAAAAATATATATATATAATATGTATATATTATATATATAAATAAATATATATAATATATATATATATTAACTCAGAGTCTCTTTGGTACAGATGAGCAAGAATCTATTAACATAAATGTCAATATATATGCCAAGTCAATTCTTTCCATGCCACTTTCACTACTGCCAGTATAGTTCTCACCATCTTTTTCTCTTACCTTCCAGATCATGCATATAGTGACGATGCTTCAAGGCAATAACTACAATGATCTTCAAAAGTAATTCTGATCATGTTATTTTCCCAGGTTTTTTGTCTGTTTAAGTCATAAAATATAATTTCAGCCATCTTCTCCTCTCTTCTACATAAATACAAAGATATGACTTCTGACCAACATTCACATCCCTGTCTTCAGTACGTTCCCTTCTGGTGGACTGTATTTCTCTTACTGTGTAAGTGTTGTATACTACGTAAGAACCTTGAGATTGAGGCAAGATGTTAGACATATCTTCTATTTTGAGTTATTCTTTCAAGAAAATTCTTGGCTCCATTTAAAGTTATTAAAAGAAGAAGTGAACTCTGATAGTTATAGTTTGTCATCTCTACTCTTTTACTCTTTTATCTCTGTCTCTGTCTCTGTCTCTCTCTGTCACATACACATACAGAGAGAGACAGAGACAGAGAGACAGAGAGACAGAGAGAGAGGGAGAATATATGTTACATGTGTTACAATCTATGCTACTGAGAATCATTCTTTTTACATCACTTTCAACACTATAAAGAGCAGGACAAGTTTGTTTTATTCATAATTTGCATTTTAGCACCTTGGAGAGTACCAGCCTTTGTTGATTCTCAGTGACATTAATTGAGTGAAAAAAGTCAGGTGAGTTAGCTGTGCATATCCATGGCAGTTTTCTTCCAATGCTATTGTTCATATCATTTTCACACACAGCTTGTAAAAGAAATGTAAGACTAAATAAAATAAATTAACAAAGTACAATCTTAGGGCTGGTAAAGCATGTACCATCTGCTTCAAGAGAGCTGTCTCCATACTGCACATTCCATTTATATACTCATCCAATTAATTGCATGACAAGGTGAGTAAATGAAAATAGCCAGCTGTCTCATAACTTTGCAGTCTCTTGGCATAGACATTCAAAAATAAGACATATCTATTCTGCTTTTATCCATAAACAACTTTTTAAAAAGTAATTTTTAATTAGTTTGTTAATTATGTATCTTTAAATCTATTCATTTTGAAAGCAAATTTGGAGTTTTTTCTATACTATGAACATTAATTATTATTAGTTAATTAGGGGTTAAATTCACTTTTATTCTTAAAGAAAAGATACAGTCAAATTATTAAAAGTGCTTGACATTTGCAGAAAAAAATTATGCAGGATTTGCCTTAGTGTAACCAGAATGCCTTAATGTTTTCTCCTGTAGGAATTATTTGGAATTTTCTTTAGAAACCAGAGTGCTACTTTTTTGCTGATATATGTGCATAAATGTATTTGGTTAAAATATTAATTGTAGGTTAAACAGGTGAATCAATGTTTGTTTATCAAATACTACACATATAGAGTTAATTATTTAAATAGATATTCAATAACACACTTAGTCAATATAGTTTGCGAGATCTTATTTATAGAAATTCCTAGTTCTGATTAAAATATAAACTTTGCACTATTGATATGAAGGCTCGCTATTTAATTCAACACCTAGAATTATAACTGATAAAATACTGAATGTATAATATCTATTCCTCATCATGATATAGTTTGTCTCTCAAACCATAGTTATATAACCCATAAAGGTTAATTTAGTAACTAAACATGGCAGTGAGTATACAGATGGCACATTGCTCTTTACATTGCTTTCTCTTTCATTTAGAAGCCAACTGGATATCCAAGACCATATATGTATTTAAGTGTATTGTAAATATCTTACAGCTACAGACATTTTAGAAAGAAGACATTACACAGACACATTGCCAGACATAGGAATATGCACTTTTAATCCCAGCAAGATGCAAAGGCATAGGATTGAGAAGTAGGGATCCAAGGTCAAATGGCTTTGTGTGAAATCCCATAAAAAATAATTCAGTGTGAACTTAGAGAAAGAAACCAAAAGAAACAAGCATAACATTCAACTCAAAACCATGATAATTATTTTATCATTTCCATTAGGTGTGCGCGTGCACACGCGCGCACACACACACACACACACACACACACACACACACACACACAAACATATATTACATGACAAGGTGAGTAAATGAAAATAGCCAGCTGTGTATGTGTATATATATGTTAGTTTGGTCTACACCAAAAAAAAAAAAAAAACTAATGCTACAGTTTTCCCAATAATATTGAGATTTAGTAGATGTGATGTCACTTGCATTGTCTTTTCCAAACCTGGAAAACTTTCAATAAAACAAAGTGATCATTATGACCTAAAGCAGCAGTTTTACTACAAGGACATGCAAGTTTTCAGCCAACTCTCAGGCAGTATCTAGATTAATAAAGAAAATAAGAATTCAGTTCAGTGCTGGTACTATATTCTGGCATAAACTCAAAATTCCTTCTACTTAATTATGTTCTTTTTCCTTTTGGATACCCTTAATAAACACAACTTGGTTATAATTGACACCATTTTGAACTTTACTTTCAAGATTTCTATGTGTACTCATTCATTCTATGTACTCATTAATTGTTACAGTATATTTTTTTTACTGTTTTTAACTCCCCTCCTGTTTATTTTTAATGTGCGTAATTTAGTTTATAGACTGATGTCTACAAAACTCAGCATATACACCCATTTGAATGATGACCAACTATGATGGCCTTATATATACATAGTAATCTTTAAATCATAATTTTCATGAAAATTTTGAAAGACATATGCACACAGGGTAATATAAGAAATGTATATATTTGCTTCTGCGGTATCTTATATATGGACTAGCTTATATATATAATATATATTCATTTGTTATTTAAATCTAAACTAATTTATATATGTTCATCTGCTATTTTCCTCATCTTACATCTTTCTGCTCTCCTGGGTCTATAACATTGCTAGTTTTTAGACATTGCCTAATGAATTTTGTTACGTGATTTCCAGGACACATAGAAGGAAAAAATGTTGCACAAAGTATTTCCTCCTTTTCTTTGTTCTTCTAATAAACATGATAAAATAAAAGAAAATTTTAAAAGAAAAATAAAACTTTAAATATTTAAGAAAATGAAACTCTTTAAATTAGAAGAAGGGCTATTTTATTTGTGGATTCTATATATTAAGCCTTGTTTTAGTATTTGTAGATTCATTTAAAGCAAATTTTACTGATGTCTTTGAAATTATGTTAAAGCTACTAATGGAATAATGCATTTTCCCTGTGTGAGTAATAATGCTGTGTAGAAATTTTGATACATTCCCCACAAGGGTCCCATTTGTTCAATGCTAGCTGTTTAAGCCTCATACCACTTAGGACAATATATCACTGCCTTTTAGAATAAAATTATCTTCTTGAATATGTTTGCAGATATAGCATTTGCAACAGAATTATACTGTATAAGAATAGATTATGAATGAAATGTGCATCATCTTTGATGCTGGGGAAACAATTATAAATGGTTTCATCATACTAGGAATATAGTCTGGTCTTGATTTTGTCATTTCCAGTATATAAGAAAGCAGAAAACACAGCATGTTTTCCAGATAGAAACCGTAATAGCTAAGTGCTGATTCAACTGCCCCCCGGGGAGTTCCCATAATTACCCAGTCTTTAATGCCTTAATGTAGGAAACAAAGAATTTCATCTATCTTCTCTTTCTGAACTTACGTTTTGCATGCTGCCATCACATTTTTCCCAATGTCTGTTTTCACTGGAAAAGCTTTCTATTACAATGTTCTTAAGAATGTGTACATGAAACTCCCACTCTCAAACCTCATGCTGTAAGGAATTCTTTCCTTCACAATATGTTTAGTCTCCCTTACAGATCACTGTTTCATTCATAATTGCCTTTTATGTTCTTTAAAACACAGTGCATATGTATTTATGCACTGATGTATATTTACTGATGTATATAATGTATTTATGATAATAAATACATCATTATTTACTGATGTATATAATAAATACTTCCAATAGCAGCTATAAAAAATGGAGGCCATAGTCAAGCATAACACTTCCTGTGAACATTGCTGTTCAGAAAACTTTCAGTGTTTGTTAGTTGATGTCAATGATTTATTGAATGCTATTTTTACATGCACATTTTAGTTTATGTGCTAGTAACAGATAACTGGTTCCTAAAGTCAAGCTTCTCTTTCTTTCCCTTGAGGTGTCTGTATATGACCTAAGCACATGGTGCCGTAGAGTTGCATTTATTCTTCTCAGCTTCTTATGATTAGACAGTGCGTATCAGGGTTCTGCATGAAGTCATAAATGTTGAAGCTGTGTAGATGATTTTCAAAGTACATGACATAAAGTTTCAGCTCAGACAGCATGCTGAATTACTTTATTTCACGTTTTACCTGCCTTCTGAGGATAGCTTCAAAATGAATAGGATTGATTTTGTAGTCGATTACAAAATATAGAGTTAGATTTACTGGATTCATTATTTCATTATTAAATTAGATGTTTATGGACAATTTCTAGTGAGTTTTTAACAACCATGCGGTGTTTTCTCAGTTCATTCATAAAATCTAAGAACTTATACAGATCATTCAAATGAACAACTACCTGTCTGTTTACAAAGAAATTAAGAACCTTCGTATTACAGCAGTCCTTCTCATTCAGCTGGACAAATACAAAATCCTAAAGGTAGTGAGTAGAAAAGGTGACATGAAAGGTTCTTCACTTTAATGGCTGTACTGACAAATAAATCCCTTAGCCATTGTGAGTCACACTCTTTGCTCTGATTCCCAACTAGCCTTGATTTTCTCTGCTTACTTGAGTTCAAGTCTTTTGGAAAAGCCTCTATGAAGATTTGGATCCCTGCCTTTGTTCTATTTCCTTGAGCCTCCTTTCTTCACTCTGTCCAAGATCTTTTGAGTTTAACGCAGCCCCAACTCATTCCAAAAAAAAAAAAAATTTAAAATAACTTTGAATATTATTCCTCACCTTTCTATCTATCCACAATGGATGCCTAGTTATTTTCACAAAATTCAATCACCCAAAGGCTGAGAACTGAATATCCATTGACTAAATTCATAGCAGCTCAGATTCACTACAGAAAATAGTTCTGTAGTGACTTCATTAGATGCCTTCAAGATAATCAAATATGTGGACATGGGCATAGGCAGGAAATATTGACCTCCACTCAGGGTCTTCATGAAGAATCTAAGAAGCAAAGTTTATCCTGAAATAAAGATTCAGTAGAACAAGCACATACACAACACAAGATTTGTTCCTAAGGACACATGTCCACTTTCAAGATAGCAGCTTTTACCTACTACAAGGAAGAATTATTTTTTCAAGTTCATTCTTTGCCCCTCTTGGCCGTCCTCTTAATACCCCCAGCCATTCCTCATAAAGGGTAAGGCCTCTCATGGGGAGTCCAAAGTCTGGCATACAAAGTTAAGGCAGGATCAAGTCCCTTTGGTCAAGGCTGAGCAAGGTATAATGGATGGGTTCATAATTTTTTTATGTAGGATAAACCAGACATGATACCATATTTTCTTTCCTTACTATAACCTTTTCCAGACAATGTCAGCTCATGGTCCCTTTTTGTGGCTTTAAAAAAGAACTTCTATTGAATACAGGACTTTAAATACATATAAATTCTTTTAAGATATAGGGGTTTTAAGCAAAAGAAAAATAAAATAGCATCTTTAAAGTTGCCTTATACTTGTAAGTAAGACTGGAAGTTTCATAAATATCTAAAAATAGAAATGTCATGTGACCATTCCATGGTATATACCCACTAATAGTATACCCTACTAGAGAGACACCTTCACATCCATGGACATTGATGTTCTATTTCAAACAGGTACAATATTAAATCAACCTAGATGTACTTCAAAAGGTAAATTAAAACAAAAGGTACAATAATACATAAAATGAAATGTTGTAAATAGATCTGGCCTGGACTATCCCAGCCTGGACCAGATGTTTGGTCCCACTCTCACCCCCACTTAGCCTCAAATAATCACTCATAGGCTTGTATTATTTTTTACACTGATTGATCTAGGACTCAGGCATATAATTTGCTAGCTCTTGATTCTTAAACTAACCATTCCCTCTCATCTTTTTTAGCCATGCAGCTTGTTACCTTTTCTCAGAGCAGCATCTTAACTTCTTTCCTCTGCGTCTGCTGCTGTCTCCTCATCGTGCATCTGTCACATCCCTGTCTGGCAGCTTTGCCTGATGTTTGTATCTGTTCTTTGTGTACTCAGAGTTTTCTTAGCCTGATAGCCCACCCCACTCTTCCTGTCTGCCTTTTGGCCAATTAGTTTTTATTAAATCGATAGGCAGGACAAATATTTAAAACAATACTAGCATAATCACAACAATGAAATATTAAGCTGTGAAAAAATTTAATCTTGAAAATTTTAGGTAATTGAGTAAATCTGGAAAGAATAAATGGAGTGTGTTGACACATAAAAAAGCACAAAGGCCAAATTTTCTCTGTTATATGCAGTTTCTAGTTTATTTTTATTCTCTTTATTTTGTTTTAGGGTTTTTTCCCTTAACTTAGAATATAAGTAGAACTCATGGAACTAGAAAGGAGCTTTGTTTGGGGCACATAATAATAAAAATTGATGGAAAACTAGAAAGAGACAGTTCTTGGAGGGCATTTAAATGAAATATGGGTGTAATATATGTAAAATGAAAATAGAGCTGTGGGGCTTGGGATATGAAAAGTTGAAGCTTGCCTTGGCCTAGGATATGAGAGAAACCTATAGATAATGGAAAGTGCTAACACAAAGAAATTGGATATGAAAACTCATTTGGACGTCTATCAGCTCATAACTCAACTTTTAAAAGTAGTAAGACAATAGTACTCATGGAGAATAAAAGAACAGATTAATACTGAAGGCTAAAGAATTTAGCATGGATGAAAATTTGTGACTGGAGTAACAGATGAGATAGTGAGAAGGTCAACCAAATGTGTCATCAAAACCCACTTGTTAGTAAACTAATTTCAAATAAAATTTGATAGTGAGTTCCACCAGGGTTAGCTTTCATGGTAAACAAAGTTGTCCCTGACTATGTAAGTTAATAAATGAAAACTGCAATGTTAGGGTTATAACACTATAACAATATGTTATAACAATTTTATAACAATAAACCCTCAACAATCATAAAAAATTGACATATTTATTTTTCTTCATTTATTAGTTATAAAAAATGGAACCTCTCACTCATTATAGCCACCTTGATATGCAGTTTCACTCTGGTAGGTGCATCTGCCTATTTCAAAAGACTGATAATTAATTAACTTCATTTTGAATTTTATAGTGTATATTTCTCTGTATGTGTGCATATATGTGTGTTGCATTTGGGAATATGTGTCTATGCATGCACATGCAGAGGTCAAGGGTCATATCAGGTGTACTTTTCCTATTATTTTCCAACATATTTTTTGAAAGATATCCTTCACTCCATGGTTCTTTCTGTGTATATATTCTGAGTGTAACTGGGGTTACAGGTGTTTGTGATTCACTTGATATATATTTTGGAGACTAAACTCTGGTGCTCTGCAAGATCAGTATGTGCTTGTAACCACTGACCCATCTCTCTAGCCCCAGGTCTGCTCATTTTTAAACAATAGAAATGTCATACCTATACCTATTTTTCACAGAATAACAAATTTCAAGTTGATAAAGTCTAATGATAACTGCAATCTTAAAATTCATTTGATGTTAATATTTAAAGATTAGCATATTTAATAATTAATGTCCTAATTTGGGTGGACAGTAAATAAAATAATTTATTTTTATATATCTATAGTCATTTTTAGATAATGTAGCACCATGTAGTTATTATATTTCCCAAGTTTATTATAAATACAATATTTTGAAGTCTTTTTAACCACAAAGATAAACTCTCTTTGATAACTTAGAATTGTGATTTCATTATATCTCTGCATTACTGTGTATTGTTATTAAATAATAAATGATCAATTAAAGGAAAGTGCTAAATACAAGATAAATCAAGATATAAACCAGGAAAATTTTCACATAAATTCATTTGGCAATTAATAATGTACACATGCATCTAAAATGAATAGAAATTAGCTCATTAACTGTTCCCCCAAACACTTGCAATAACATGAGCTAAGCAATTTCCCAACTTTTCAGTTTCAGGTCTTTGATTTTCCAGAGATATTTATTAAATCTGAAACTAAATGAGGCTTCTAAAGTAACAAAAAGAGATGTAAATGGATTAAATGGCCTACCATGTTAAAACATTTGATAGGACTGGTTCAGTTACTCAGTGTACCTTTATTTAAAGCTGCACATAGCTATCAAGAAAGATGAGATTATCAGGTCAGTGTCATGCTTATGCCCTGTTTGCTGTTGAAATGCCATTTGAAAAAAGCCCTTCTATCTTTTTTTTTCTTTTTGTAATGTGGATGGATCAGAATGTGTCACAAGCATAAATAAGTTTTAAAGTATATAAAAACAGAAAAGATAGTATTTCATTTTCAGACATCAAACTTATTACTTTTGCATGAAAACTTATGGTAATAATCTCTTGGTCTTTCTGAGTTAAACTTCAAATTTAAGCCTCCAAAACAAACTGGTGACTTTTCATCATTGACTCTTATCTCTGATCTTGCTGTATCATATGCTATGAATTAAAAAAAAGATGATTTGTTTATTTATAAATGGCTATTAAGAATAATAAGCAGAAATACATGCCAGTGATATTCATGGGGTACTTTCTGTCAGTAGCGCAATGAAATAATCTTTTAGCTGACTTTATTTTTAATTTATTTTCTGCATCTTATTCTGGTGTCTGAGATAAAAGAAAAGTACAGAAGCTAAGATGCAAAGAATCTAATTTTATAATTTTTTCCTGAGAACTAATATCCTATTTATTCACTGGAAAGATGGTGGTATATTGTTTGTAATGTAAGAAATAAAGCTTGCCAGAAGATCAGAGGACAGAGTCAGACACAGAGTTAGCTATAGAGGTCCAGCAGTGGTGGCACACACCTTTAATCTTAGCACTCAGGAGGCAGAGAACCATTTGGACTCTGTGAGTTCAAGACCACATTTGACTACAGGAGATTAATTCAGTATAAAAGAGAAACAGATCTAGACAGTAGTGGCACACACCTTTAATCCCAGTACTAGATAGTATGAGACAGGAAGTGATATGGGTCTGCAAAAAAGGAATTTAAGGTAGAAGGAGAAAGAAGTTAGCCTCTTCCCTTCTCTTCCTTTTCAGCTAAGGTCACAGAGGCATTCAGTCTGAGGATTCACAGAGACAGGATCTTCTCATTTTGGCACGAGGATTCAGTAATGGTGAGAAGTTTCTCTAGTGACTTGCTCCTTTGCTTTTCTGATCTGTAAGTCTTTACTTCAAACTCTGGCTCTGGAAGTTTATTATAATACCAATAAGAGTTTTTGCAACAGAAGGGAATTTTGATGCTAAATTGCTAAGATGTGATTCTTATATTAGGCTAAAGGCCTTACATCTAATTATATAAGACCAGAAATTGCATTAAATATATTTAATTGGGATGAGTGCTAGTGAGATGTGGATGTCTAACTTTGGAATGCCATGATAAGGGATGGACTTCATTCAGATAAGCAGTTAATCAGAGGATCCTTAATAAGATGATAAGAGAAGATAGCAAAATTATACTGGCACAGTATTGTGTTAGTAGATCAGAACCACCAGACCCAGGATGCTCTGTTTGTTTTTTACCTTTTTTTTTAAGTGCAATTCTATGTGCTATTTTTTATTTTTTCTATTTTTCAAATGCATTTCCCCCTTTTTATTCCCAGATTGTAAGTGATCATACAAATGAAAATTATTACTTGTGTCCTAGATTGCTTTATCTTTTCTTTGTCTTGCTTTGATATAATTCAGACACAATATCTATTTCCGACCCTGTTCTGTTTGATCTATTGTAATAGATTCCAAATGTGTCAACCTCTTCCAAGGACTTCCAACTCCAATTGTTGCCAGGATGCACATTTGCCTTTATTTTGCTTACAAATTATTATTTCAGTTCCGTGAATGAAATACTGATACTCTGTCTCAAATCTCATTCTCCATCTGTCAACAATCTATTGTCAATGAATGTACATATTGTGCATCCTGTCTAAGTTTATCAGATGTGAGGCATTTTTACAACCTGCCTCATTACCCACTATGACCCATGCCTCGATTACATGGCTTCTGATATTGACTAATGGTGTTTCTCATCTCCAAAATGCTTCTGCAAAAAGGAATTCAGAAGCCCTTTCCTAATAAGAAACTCCTAATTCTTTCTCATTATGTGACGCATAATATAATAGCTCCATAATACTACCCAAATGCTTATCTTTAAAAATCCAAATGCATCAGCTTATACAAAAAAGAAGAATATGAATTATATGAAATTTTAGATGCTAATTATATGGACATGAGATGACAAGACTCTGCTTGTTTATTCAGTGAGGATATTTCAATGACAAAGTCTTAAAGAACAGAACAGGAAACAGGACATTCCTAGAGGTGACAGTATGAGGAGACTGGGGCAGTTGTTAAAAGCTTGGAGGATGAGGGGAATGAGGCCATAAGTAAACAGCAATAAACTCTTGACATCTGAAAGGACAAACAGATCATCTCCCCAGAGCCCACACTAGTTTAGGTTTTGAATCACTGTGGTAAGTCATTTCATATTTCTGCCTCAGAGAAATGTAGGGCAATATAGTGGTGTGTATATGTTTGTGTGTGTGTGTGCGTGTGTGTGTGTGTGTTTGTGAACAACTCTTTTTTGTTGTAATTGCTCACAGAAAAAAGAGAGACAGCTTCATGGAAAAAATAATATATTAATTTTTAAAAAGCATATACATAAATAACACATTGTGCCAGTCAACCTTGAGGTGCTTTTAATTGCCAGTCCTATCAAGGAGATATCATTGTGTTCACTTAACGGATAAAACACATATGGCTTAGAAAACTTTCATTATTTGTCAACTACAAAATCATGTGGTAGAGCTAATAATGGGGCTGTGTAGAAGACACAAAACAGAAGTTTCCCTGAGTTGTTCTGACTCCAAATGTGAGACTTTTCTGTGCATACCATGCTTCTTCCTAGATTTATTCCAGATTTTCTGCCTAGAGGTTCTTGCTCAGTCCTCGGAAACACTGAGCTGAGCTGAATTCAATGATCTGCTCATGATCACACATCTGGCTGATCTGAATCCAAAGGCCAGGCTCTTTCCACTGTTCTCAGCTTCCAATGTGCAGGACCAGTATCCAAAATCCTGATTTGATATCTCCAGCACAGCTGCCCAATTTTGGCAGAACTACACAGAGAATTAGAAAGTGGTGGGTCTGCTTCACGTCATCTTGACTGAAAAGGGTTGAAAGAAATATTTTTGGCCTAATTCCTCAATTCTCCATTATGAAGCAAATGCTGGTCTTTAAATTATTGTGAAGGCAGGCAAACTAATTTAATGGTTGCTAGATTTTCCTTTTTATTGTAGCTGTGAAACATTTAGTTCAACTGCTAAAATATTTAGGGAGTGTGTAATCCCCTGCCCTTCCAATGAGTATGCTTCAGATGCATCAGAAGTTCCTGTCTGCCCCCCCCTCCCCGGGGCTATTGTTTTCTCCTCAATACTACCTGTTTTCTGAAGGGAAGCAGGTACCTACAAGTCATGTAGAAATTTAATAATATAATAAAGATTTTAAAAGGAAGAATAATTATCTACTATCCCAACCCTGCTTGTCAGTATAAAACTTAATTCCATTTTAGCTTTGTTAAATATAAGGCAGCTCATCATACACATTAAAATTTATTTAAATTGAAAACATTTCATAAGCTCCAACTAGCAACAAGTTTTAACAGTATTCATAAGAAAAGATCTAATTTTGAGAATACCTTAACTTTGAAAATCCTTGTAATATCCATAATAAGCATGAAAAGATTGTGAAGAAAAAAATCTCACAGATGTAAATAAGATAGAAGTATTATTTTTATGATTTTATCATTAAATATTGGAATTATAAAAGTCACTAGCCATTTGCTTGTTCTATTCACTCTTATCATGATATTAAATTATCTTGAATTATGCTTACCTTTAGATAGTCCCTGGATTTCCACAGAATATACATAACTATATAATCAAAACTGATAATGGTTGTCTTTATGAGACATCCAAACAAGTCAATAAATAACATTAAAGGTTTTTTTCTATTATTATTATTCTAAAGTTTTTTCTGTGTATAGAGGATCTGTTAACAGAACTTGATTCTCACTTTGTGGCATATTGTACTGAACTCAAGTTGTCAATATTCGTGGAATTTACCTCTAACTGTTGAGGTAACATGCTAGCACTGCATTAAAATTCCTTGAGGAATACTGAGGCATGTTCTGCTTTGGATATGTTGTGGGAAGTCACAGTGCCTTTGTTAATAACATTTGCCCTACTTTCAAACAAAGCAAAGGACTAGCTTGTACTTAGGTGATTTTAAATGTTTGGTAAAACACAAGTTTTATATAGTGGCTTCTGTTGACTCTTATCATGCTGGTAAGAGACAACAGGAACATACTCCTGGCCAGACTGCTTTGTTAATGAGTAATAGAAGAGAAAGAGCCAGAGCCAAGAGTTGAAACATAAACACTTTGGATCACACATGAGAAGTCTTAGATGTATCTGGAACATAATTTCTACTATAAATATAAAAACTATAGAATCCAGCTCCTGCCCCATCCACTTTTTGAAACGCTACCCAAACACTATATAAAAGAAATATGTCACCTGTGCCAATTTGTAGAAGTGCATTTCCCACTTTCTTTTCTATCAAGTTTAAAGTGGCTGGGTTTAAGTTGAGGTCTTTGATCCACTTGGATTTGAGTTTTGTACAGAGTGACAAGCTCGGATCTATTTGCATTTTTCTACACACTTCCATCCAGCTATGCCAACACCATTTGTTCAATATACTATCTTTTTTCCATTGAATGTTTTGGGCCTCTTTGTCAAAGATCAGGTGTTCATAGGTTTTTGGGTTAATGTCTGGATCCTCAACTCTATTCCATTGGTCCACAAGTCTGTTTTCATGCCAGTACCAGGCTGTTTTTATTACTGTAGCTCTATAGTATAACTTGAAGTCAGGGATGGTGATACCTCCTGAGGTTCTTTTGTTGAGTAAAATTGTTTTGGCAGTCCTGGCTTTTCTTTCATTCCAAAACAACTAGAAATATTATTATTGAAAATCTTTATTCTTGGAGAGACAAATTTTTATCAAATATATTGCTTATAGTATGCCTCCACATTTGAAATCAGACCTCTTAAATATGAGTAACTCCTGATTATCCAGAACATATTGACAGGACATATTAGAGAATATGAGATACAGTTGGTTAATAAGGACAAAACTGTAAGTCTGATGAGCATCATTACTCATCAGGGAAATGAAAACATGGAGAGAACACAATGTGTCAGAGTGGCTAAAATATCAAAAGCTTTATGTACCACAGGATTATTTTTGTATTACTGATATGAATAACTTTGGAAACACCAAAAATGTGTGTCTAATATGATCTATCCAGCTACTCCAATACTCAAAAGAAATAAAAATCAGGTTCCATGCCAGAAAATGGTTAGGTAGAATTCTGGTTTTGCAGAAGAGCAAATGTTCATTATCAAGTATATGCATATGTGAATGTTAGTGCAGTCATAGACCAAAAACAGTGTGTAGAAATAAGATGAATGGTTGATTCACATAGCACTTGGGAGGAAATAAAGTTACTAATGTAGCACAGAAGCAGAAGTTTGTACTCAGCTAAGCCACAGCTCATAACACTCCCTTTTTTCTTTTCTTTTTTTTTTTTTGGTTGTAGTTTTTATTTGTAATAGCAAGAACCTGGAAACAACCTAGATGTCCCTCAACTGAAGAATGGATTAACAAACTGTGGTACATCTACACAATGGAATACTACTCAGCAGTAAGGAAAAATGATATTCTAAAATTCACAGGCAAATGGATGGATTTGGAGAATATCCTCCTGAGCGAAGTCTCACAAACTCAGAGAGATAAGCAGG